>JBBPBX010002179.1:0-12019 GCA_038048925.1 Garcialebias charrua | reverse complement strand
TATATATATATATATAGATAGATAGATAGATAGATAGATAGATAGATAGATAGATAGATAGATAGATAGATAGATAGATAGATAGATAGATAGATAGATAGATAGATAGATAGATAGATAGATAGATAGATAGATAGATGCATACATACATACATGCATACTTATTTACTTACTTGTTTACTTTACTTTATTAAAACCCCAGGTCAGGGTGGGGGTCAAAGTCAAGAAGTGTTCCCCAAAACCCCTATCTCTGTACTGTGTGCACCTCTGCACCATGAAGTATGCTAGCTTTATGTTCAACATGACACTTTCTAAAATCAATAACCAGGTCTTTGTTTTTTGGTTTGAATAATATGAAGGATGTATATGCCACACCAGCCAACACCTACATGCAAGGCACCACCATGACCTGACTGGTCACCCTGAAAAAGAGACAGCAGTGTAATTTAATCTGCAACGGTGTTATTGTGCCCTTTGGTCAGCATTGTTGCTGTTTTAAAGTACATTGTAAATGAAGAGGTATATTGTATCTGAAATCTTAAAACCAGAGGGTAATTTCTCAATGAAAACATGGCTGTATCTACAAAAAATGTTTTGCATGCATTTTAGGGTGTTCAAGATGTTTATACAGTTTGTTTAGGAATAAAAATTGTTGCGTCATCTACTCTTGTCTTGTTTGATAAGCAAACTCCAGTGGGTTTAGAAAGATTGTTTTTGTATGTGTACGTAGTGACCAAAGCTGCAAAAGTACAACTTGGCCACAGTACAAACTGTCCTGCAACCCTAAAACTCCTAAAGCATGATTTCTTATTTTTAAAAGTACTTTATTGCTGAGTTTAACAGTGTTTTGTTTGGTATTATGTAATATATAAGAATAGACCTACAAAGTATATGTAGATCTGGACTTCCAAGACAGGCAGTTAAAGGTTAAATGTTACGTGTATTTTGGTGCAAACACTAAATGCTACATAAACTGGAAGTCTAGAAGCACAATTTCAACATATGAAGTTGAGCAGGGGAAAGCTCAGAAACTATGGTCAGGTGTTGTACAGGGAGGGTAGAAAGCATTACTAAAACTAGAGCAACTCTATAAAACAACATAACAGATGACTTGCAAAACATAAAAATCATAATAACACCAAAATAAGAACATGGATTTGTGTGCTATAATAGAAATATACAAGCGTGTATGAACAATAATCAGTGCACAAATACTGCAATACTAAATAATTGAACAATTTCTGAAACTTTACGAATTGCATTAGATGATACAAATATTTAAATCATTATAAATCTGTTCTGATGGTCAAAAATGCACCTTTTTGATAAGCAACATTAATGTTATATATTTTTTCTCCTGCAGGCTGTGGAGGTCCAGTGACTGCACCATCAGGGGAAATTCATTCTCCTTTGTATCCAAACAACTATCCGAACAACGTGGACTGTTCCTGGGTGATCAGTGTGGATCCCGGTCATCGTGTCTCCTTGAACTTCACTGATCTGGACATTGAGTACCATAGCAACTGCCTCTGGGATTATGTAGCTGTGAGAAAATAATCTAATTTTGAATATGTGCATTTTATCATCAGGGAAATGGAAACATTTTAGAACTTTTAATACTAAGACATTTTTATTTTAGGCACATATTCAGTAGATTTAGTAATCTACACACAGTTCTTCAAAATGAAGAAATGAACTATTGAAATGTGACTTTTTTGCTCTTCTTGTGATGTATCTACATCTGCCTGAATTCAGTTTGAGCACACCTTAAGACAGATTTAGGGCATTATTAGGAGAGCAGACTGCCTGTAAAAAGACATATAATTAGTTTTTGATGTCAGGAAGAAACCAAGCCATGTGTTTCATAGATCTTCAAGGCAGGATTGTCTCAATGCAATGATTTAAGGATACAGCAAAGTTTCCACAGCATTTGAAGTTCACTAAAACTTAATACATAATTTATTTAGAAACTGTAAAGTGTTCTGTTACTGAATATCTGGCTACTCAGTCACATTGTAAAACTCAATAACAATAAGACAAGTAAAAGTAGTGTTTTATTGGACTGTGTTGGAGTTCACTTAGGGACTTAAAACTACAAAAATTGTGAGACAATACACACACATTTTTTGTTGCAGATTCACTGAATTTGCTTTGAGACAAAACAATCAGCAATTTTGTAGTTGTAATTTGAAAGACCAATTTTTTTTTATTTTATCAGAGCAATATTTTGTCTGCACGGGCTTTTTTAAATGCCACTATTGGATATTTTCTCTTTATGGACATTCTCTTTAAACCCTATAAATGGTTGTGTGTAAAAATCCTGAAAGAGCTGCAGTTTCTGAATTATTCCAGACCAGTAGGACAAGCACCAACAACCATGCCACATTCGAAGTCACTTCTAATGTCTGGTTTGAACTTCAGAAAGTCGTCATCCCCATGCCAATATGCCTAATGGTATTGAGCTGCTTCCAGTAGATTTAGCTGTTTAGCTATTTGTGTTAACAAGCAAAAGAACAAGTGTACCCAATAAAGTGGCTGGTGAATGTACAGACCCTTTTCAAAAAATTAGAATATCATGGAAAAATTGTTCAGGGCCCACAATTTAAACAATTTCAAGTATTTATTTGTTTATTTTTACATAATTTGGACTTCCAGCTCATGAAACCCATGAAAACAGGATAAAAAAATAAAAAATAGAATACTGTGGAGAAATCCGTCCACACTACTTCTCAGTTTTTGCAGAAAAAAGAAAGAAGTTAGGATCACAACAAATCAATCAAAATATGGTACTTTCAAAACCATATGTCAATCTTCAATACTTGTTTGGGAATTCCTTCGCTTTAATCACTGCCTCGATGCCATGTGGATCTCTGGCATTGTCTGGGAGTTATGAAAGCCCAGATTTCCTTGATGCTTGCTGTCAGCTTTTCTTTGTTGTTGGGTCTGGTGCCACTCATTTTCTTCTTGAGAATACCCCATAGATTCTCAGTGGGGTTTAGGTCCGGTGAGTTGGCTGGCCAGTCAAGCATTGTGGCATGGGCATCAAACCAGGTTTTGATGCTTCTGGCGGCATGGGCAGGTTCAGGTCCTGCTGGAAGATAAAATCTGCATGACTGCATCTCCATACAGATCTTTAGCAGAAGGAATCATGAAGTCCTTTAAAACATTCTGGTAGACTGTTGCGGTGACCTTGGATTTAAGAAAGCAGAATTTACTAACACCTGCACCGGACATTACATCCCAAATCATGACTGACTGTGGACATTTCACACTGGACCTCAAGCAGTATGGGCTCTGTTCCTCACCCTTCTTCCTCCAAACCCTTGGACCTTGATTTCTGAATGAAAGGCACACTTTACTTTAATCGGAAATGCATACGTTGGCTCAGGTTCAGAAGTGGCTTGACCCGAGGAACCCAACTGCTAAAGCCATTCTCCCGGATGTGTCTGAATTTGGTGGTTTTTGAAGCTGTAACTCCTACTTCATTCCACTCTTTCTGGATCTCTGCCAGATTCTGGAATCTTCTCTGTTTGATAATCCACTGAAGCCCACTGTCATCTCTTTTGTTGGTGCAACTTCTTCTGCCACATTTTGCCCTTCCACTAGACTTCCCATTGATATTCTTGGACACATCACTCTGTGAACAGCCAGCCTCCTTAGCTATGAACTTTTGTGGCTTACCCATCCTATGGAGGGTATCAATGGTGGTCTTCTGGCCATTTGTTATGTCTGCAGTCTTCCCCATATTGAACCAAACTGAAGCAATTTAATGACACCTGGGAAAACCTGTGCAGATGTTTTGAGTTTAGTAGATGATTAGTGTGTCACACTCAGTTTAAAACATTCATGTCCTGCAAAATTTGGACAGATGTCTTCACAGTATTCAAATTTTTTGAATTCCTGTTTTTGTGGGTTTCTTGAGCTGGAAGCCCAAATTATGTAAAAATAAAAAATAAAAATACTTAAAATTGTTTACATTGTGGGCCCTGAATCTATCATATATTAAAGATTAACAATTTGAATAGAATTATGGAAGTTAAACAACTTTTCCATGATATTCTAATTTTTTGGAAAGGGTCAGTACAGTATACTGGGGTGTGGGATTTTTTTTAAAAACAATATTAAGAATGCAACAGACTGAATGTGAAACAAAGCAGTAAAAATTGAATGTGATTATCATTCTCATTCTAACATCATCATCAGTACTAGACAAAATGTTTAAATATCTAACTGTGTTTGTATATCTGTAGGTCCATGATGGAACAAGTATAACTTCTCCACTGCTTGCCCAAATTTGTGGCACCAGCGCTCCTGTCACCATATCTTCCACCACAAACACCATATATGTTCGCTTTAGGTCTGACTCCAGTAACAAACACCGTGGGTTCAGTGCTAGATTTTCTGAGGGTGAGTTTCTTTAATCTTTCTTGTTTAGTCGACATTTATCCATTGGATTGTTAGATCAATCTGTGCGATCTTACTTTGTCTCATTGCAGTTGTACATTAGGTGGAGATGTGTTGCAGTAAACCCCACTTTCAGAAAAGAACAAAATAAAGACGAGGGAAACATACAGATATTCAACTTCTAGAGAAGGTTTATGGACTCTACTTATATAGCGCCTTTCTATCTTATCGAGGTACTCAAAGCGCTTTACACTACAATCTGTGCCCTCATTTAACCATTCATACAGCACTCTACCAGGTCTGTACAAAGACTAAGCAGTGCTTTAGATCACATTCATATAGCAATGGGACACATTGGAGGCAATGAGGGGTTCAGTGTCTTGCCCAGGGACACTTTGGCATGTGACTGATGCTGGAAGTGAACCCCCAACTCTTGCATTGGAGGATGACTGCTCTAGCCACTCAGCAACAGCTGCCCCACCCATTTTGGAGTCAGGCTACTATTTTTAACACCACACAAAGTACTTGAGGGATGATAACTTGATCAGCTACAGTGAAGAACTCATACACAACACAATGGCTTAGTGGTTGACACTGTTACTTCACAGCAAGACGGTCCTGTCTTCATTCCCCGGTTTGGTCATGTGGTCTTTCTGTGTGAAGTATACATGTACTCTTTTTGTTTGCATGGTTTTCTCTGGGTTCTCCAGTTTCCTCCCACAGAGGCATGTTAGGGTGCCTTCAGGCCCAGCCAGACCTTCTTGCAAGAGAGATATGAGATCTCAATAAGATTTACTTGGTTAAATAAAGGTTAATCAGATAATTTTGCAAAACCAACATTATTAGAAAGGATGTTGTTTTTTGTAAACTTGCACATTGTACTAAGTATTGTATAGTGGTGAACCAACTGTGTCAATCAGACTTTTGAATTTTTTTTTACTTACACAGACAGAAGATGATGGTCCCAAAAGGTTCTGCTGAATATGTAGTTGGTTACAATAATTCTTAACTTGTTTTGTTTTGTAAACCTTTTGTTTTAATCAAGACACCTTCTGCCTCCTTGTGTACATGTGCTGTGCATGTTGTGAAGACATTACCTGAAACATATTGAGTGTAATTTTGTTTTTGACAGCCTGTGGCACAACTATTACAACAGACGATATTGGGGGAGCCATTGCATCGCCACGATACCCAGCTTCATATCCACCAAATCAGAACTGCAGTTGGATCATCAAAGCACAGGAACCATGTAGGCTTCCATTGTCAAGACTTACAGTTTTGTACATATGGTTCTTACACACTGATTGTTGGGTGCAACTAACTACTGATTATGTTAACCTGCCTAGTCAACCATGTGACCCTATCATTCACTGATTTTGAGCTGGAGATGATAAACGTCAACTGCTCACATGATGCTGTGGAGATCCTGGATGGAGACAACTACCAAGCACCTTCTATAGGTGGGTATACTCCAGATTTATTCTCATATTTTTTACACATCTACATTGTTAGATCTGTCAGAAAGCTGTTCGATTTTGACAGGAAATCTGCAAATAAAAATCAAGTTTTATCATAAAATAAATTATTAAACCATGGCATAGACAACAAGTTCATCTTTACTTAGTTTTAAAGTTTTACATATCAATACAAAATAAAGATCTGATCTTGAACAGGTTTTTAAATTATTTCAATCTAATCGCAAGTGAAAAAGACACAACATATTACATCAGGTCGTTAATAGTCAACACAAATGAACCCTATAGAAAAAGTTGTGTTGTCTCCAAAAGTATAAAAGTGTCATTTAAAAAAATGGATGACTTTTGTTCTTTGAAAAATTTGGCTTTAGTTTAACAGATTTATTTTGGTTTGTTCATAATCATAAAAAAAAATTAATGAAAGTTTATGAGGGAGAATTACCTTTGCATCATATCTCCAATTTTCTCCCACAGTGGCATGTTAGGGTGCCTTCAAGCCCAGCCAGGCCTTCTTGCAAGAGAGATATGTGTCATCATAGCTGATACTCTTTTCTTCTCTGCTACAATCTCCAATGCCACAATTCTTGCTGCCATTCCATTTGGTTTCTTGGACACATAAAACATCTACTGTACCTTCCTTCTCTCCATCATGTTGTAGCACTTTGAGATTTTTATTAATGAAAAGTACATTATAAATTGAATTCATTATTATTATTATTATTATTATTATTATTATTATTATTATTATTATTATTATTATTATTATTATNTATTATTATTGTGTTAGCTATCTCTCTACCTTTGTCATTGCCCCATATTTAGAATTGCTACCCACAGTCCTTCACTTTTTATTTTCCTCTTCTCCCTTTGTCTCCTTGCACATTTCTGTCCTTGTGGTCTTCAACTAACAGTAGCACCCTGTTCGTCAATAGCAACATTGGTAGTCTTTTGCCCCTTTTCCACCGGTCGGCACGGGTAGGATATTACGTGATATGTGCGTCGCAGACACCCTTTTAACCCGAGCCTCAACCGATCCAGTATTAAGTAATTTAAATGAATGTGCAAAAGTTTGTCAATGGATTGCTAATGTAGTATTTGTTTTGTTTTGTTTTTGTTAGGACGCTTCTGTGGCTATGAAATACCCCATCCAGTGACATCTTTCAGCAACTCTTTGGTGGTCAACTTCATCTCTGACCACTCCATCTCTGGAAAAGGCTTCAGAGCCACTTACTCAGCCTCCACTTCAAGTACAGTGGAAAACACTGCTCACATTTCTAAAGACAAACTGAATGGATCAGTAAAAAAAATTGTTGCTTTGACACTGATATTATCTTCTCATATCTTTGATCAGGTTGTGGTGGAGATCTGGTGATGCAGAGTGGTGCATTTAATAGTCCTAATTATCCTGATTCCTATCCATCAAATATGGAATGCGTGTGGACAATTAGGAGTTCACCAGGAAATCGTCTACAACTCTCCTTTATGTAAGTTTATTTGAATGAGCTGGTTTATATTCTACTTTTAACAGTTACCTATGATCATCTCTTTACAATTTTAACACACATTTACAACTAGGAGTGTGTTCACACTAGATAAGTTTCTATTCAGTCAGAATATTTTGTCTTTATTTTCCGCTGCATTACAGTATTATCAAAGTATGACCTTTGTATACTTCAAATATCCTTATAAATAGTGTGTGAGGTAGTGGAGATAGAGAAATTCAGGAAGAATCTAAACCATGTGATAGGAAGTATTCCCTAGGTAGGATAGGGTGGGAATTGAAACAGATCTCAATGGACATGTTGCTGTAGGAAACAGATGAGATGAGGAAGTGATTGGCAGACTTGGAGTCAACCAAAGAACCAGGAAATGCAGATGGTGGTGGATTTTGCTGAGGATAGAAATGGACGTAGTGGACACCTATTTCCAAAGGAAGGAACACGGGAAATCTAAGAATGAAGGTAGTAGTACACAAGTAAACTACATTATGTAAAGGTGGGGTAAACTGAGGGAGATTTGGGACTGTAAGAATGTGGCAGGAGAGTGTGTGACCAGACAGCATCATATGGTTGTGTGTAACATGAGCTGAGTGATAAGAAAGAGTTTACAAATGACTGGGCCCCGATTCTAGAATTGCGTCGCTTGTGGTGGCTGCATGCTGGAGTAGCTCTGTTACATTCACTCTGAGATTTTGCATTAGGAAACTTTTAATTCTCTTTTTCTGGATGTAAATAACACTTTTTTGGATGATTGTTTCCTCTGGTATCGGATGCTGTGCAACTGGAAGGATTTTTACTGAATGCTTTTGGACAGTTGTTATGATGCATAACCATGACAGCAAGGTGTTTATTACAACCGGGAGCAGCTGATTAACATCTCAAAAGTTCAAATGTTACCTCAACTACAGCCCCAAATCCCAAATGAGTTGAAAAGGAGGCACCGTGGACACATTCCTGTCTCCCTGCTGGCTGTGCTCGAGTGCCTGATCTCTGAGAACCTGGAACTAGCAAGAAACAAGGCTTATGACAGCAGAAGGACCGGGATCATCCCCAGCACCTGCAGCTGGCTGTCTGTAGCTCAGAGGAGCTTGGCAGGCTGCTGGGAGGAGTGGCCATCGCTCAGGGAGGAGCTCTGCCTGGTATTCGGGTGGTCTTGCAGCCCGGGGGAACCTAGAGGCCTGCCAAGTCTGAGTGGATGGATCGGCCAGCATATGCAGCCTGTTTCTTCAGATCCGCTGTGGGACAGAGAGATCCTTCCTGCTTACAGGATCATCTCTAAATGAAACAAGGATAATGAGTTACACCATTTAATGTCCCTTTGGAATTAATAAAGTATTTAAGATTTGAGTTGATTTGATACTACAGTACATCAACATATATTAGAGAGACAAGTAGAAAGGTACTTGGTGTGTTGTCAGAACAGAGAAAAGATGATAAGGAAAACTGGTGGTTGAATAGTAACTGCAGAACAGTATCCATAGGAAGAGGTTAGCCAATACAGTAATAAATGGTACAGATAAAGGACTGAAAAGAGTAGACAGAAACATAATGAGATAAGACATGGGGCAAAGAGGGGAGGTAGCAAATCCAAAACAGAAGGCATATATTGGGTTTTACAAGAAGCTGGACACAAAGGGGAGAGAGAAGAACTTGTAGCAATTGGCAAGGCCGAGGCATCAGACAGGAAAGGATGTGCAGCAGGTTAGGCCTCTTAAAGATATGGTAATGTTCTAATAAGTGAGGAGAGTGTGATGGGAAGGTGGAAGGAGTACTTTGATGAGCTCATGGATGAGGAGAATGAAAGAAAAGAAGTGTAGATGTTACTGAAACTGAACCAGAAAGTGGGAATGATTAGTAAGGATGTCAATCAAAAGACTGTGAAGAGGATGAAGCAACAGTATGAGAGTATTGAGAATGAACTCAGTACTCAGAACTCTCAGTATTGAGAATGAACTTTCTGGCCAAGCAACAGTATGGTTTACTACCAAGAGAGAGAACAGCATATGCCATCTTTGATTTGAGGAAGCTGACAGAAAAGTACTGAGGGAGTCAAAAAGAACTTCACTGGGTCTTTGGGGACTTGGAAAAAACATGTGACAGGGTTCGAGGTAGGGGCTGTGGTGTTGTATGAGGAAATCTGTAGTAACAGATTTGCTTGGATGATGGACCGACTAACAGATGAGGTCAGGCAGGAATCCCTGTGGACTATGTTTGCAGATGACATCATGATTAGTGGTGAGAGCAGATAACAAGTGGAAGAGATCTTAGAGAGGTGGAGGTATGCACTGGAAAGAAGAGGAATGAAAGTCAGCCGTAGTAAGACCGTGTTCATGTGTGAATGAGAGGGAGGCCAGTGGAACAGTGAAGCTACAAGGGTCAGAGGTCACAAAGGTGCAGGACTTCAATTACTTGGGGTCTATTCTTCAGGAAAATGGGGAATGTGGTAAAGAGGTGAAGAAGAGAGTCCAGGCAGGATGGAGTGGATGGAGAAAAGTTTCAGGAGTGATTTGTGACAAAAAGGTGTCAGCAAAGGTCAAAGGAAAAGTTTACAAGACAGTGGTGAGACCAGCTATGTTGTATGGTCTGGAGACAGAGACATGGACAAAAAGACAGGAGAAAGGACTGGAAGTTAAATAGATTTAAGAAAAAAAGTAGTACTAGAAGTGCCAGAGGTGAAGTTGTTGAGGTTGTGAGTCACAAGGATGCTTTAGGTTTAGGAATGACATCATCAGAGGTACAGCACAGGTTGAACAACTGGGATACACGTATGGATGCAGTTAGAGGACATGGAGGTGGCTTGAGTGAGGACAGAGTGAGATTGCATTCTGTGGCGACCCCTAAAGAGGGACCTTCTCAAAGAAAAAAAAGAGACTTAAATATATATTTTATTTAAATATGTGTACTGTGCTGTTTAAAACTTAAATCAATTTGCATTGTTAAGAAGTGACCAAAAATACTATTATTTGTCAAAGGTACAAATAACCTATGACTACCTATTCTGCATGCCACTTACATGTATTTGCTTGTGTTTTTTTGTTCTTAGTACATTTCACCTCCAGGGAGGCTCAAACTGTGAAAATGACTACCTGGAAATCAGAGAAGGCAACTCCACTGGAGCTGTGGTTGGTCGTTTTTGTGGAAACTCTCTACCCTCCAACTATACTTCTGTGATTGGTCACATCCTGTGGGTTAAGTTTGTCTCAGATGGGTCAGTAAATGGAGCAGGATTCAGGGCCACCTTCTCCCACTGTAAGTCTTCCATGATGAAAGTCATTTACTGATTTAAAATTGTTTTATTGATGGATTTTATATAGGTAATTAATTTAGGTTGTTTTGTCAGCTGTCCTGTCTTCAACAGATTAATATTATCAGATTAATTTAAAAGTTATCTTATTAATGTAAAAATAATAATAATAATTTATTCAGTTTTTACTGCACGTTACATTTTAAAATCTCAAAGTGCTACAAAACTATGTAAAGAGAATAAAATATGGACTAAAAAAGGACTAAAAAAATCTTAAAAGCTAAACAAAATTAATGTAACGAGTGCAGCTACAATACAAGATGCAAAAATAAAAACAAGGATTTTAAATGAAAAACAAAACAAAAAAGAAGCCACTAAAACAAATAATGGCCACAGAAATTTGAGCTCTTTAAGAAATTCTGCTTGTTTTATTCTGTTATTTGAATGTTTCTCTGCATGCCTCAGACAAACACAAACTGGCTGCCTCAAACACTTTTGTTTTTTTCTGGTGTTTGGAATTTAGTTCCTGTGCACATGAATTACAAACCTTCTTTTACACCTAACATTTAACTCTGTCCCTGTTCCTCAGTGTATGGTATTGATGTGACGGGAGAATCTGGTCAAATCGCATCTCCACTGTATCCAAGGACATATCCCAATAATGCCAACTACAAATGGACCATAACTGTGGAGGGAACAAGCTACATTCAAATCAGCTTCTTGGACATGGACATAGAGGACCTGTATGACTGCTACTATGACAATCTAAAAGTAAGCTTGCATGTGCTTTAGCTGGTTTTGAATGATAAATTATGTACAGTAACAAAGTTCATGCTCAATAATCCAGGTACCAAATCCAGTAATTCTCTGTCAGGTCATATGGACAGGTTCTTTTGTTATAGAAATGTTTCGCCCTCTATCCGGAGGGCTTCATCAGTCAGAGGATTTCCAGTAAACTCTGTACTATGTATAGTAGTTCCTTAGTTGGCGGTTAAGAAATCTGATTTAACACATCATGTATATAAAAACAAACTAGTCTTTGGATGGAAGTTTATGTTGCAGAACTCTATGTTTGACTGGTTGCAGACATATGAGTGAAATTAGCATTTTATCAATGTAATTTTAATTTATAGTTTGTGTTTTAACAATTTTTTTGTCATACTTTATCTTCCTAAGCTTTTAAAAACATTTTAGGAATGTGATAAAGTGTGCCACAAATACTGAGATTAGCAAACCTCTTGTTGAGTTGAAAACTGTCTCATGAACCGACAGGAGGTTGATTTGAAACACAGCAATGAAGGCTATTTATGGGACAGATCTGGTTGGCAGGCCACCAAGTTAAAGTTGCTTTCGGGCCCAAAAAAATCAGACCCGGCCACAGCCTGTGGCCATTATTT
>JBBPBX010002178.1:7418-93322 GCA_038048925.1 Garcialebias charrua | reverse complement strand
GATGTAGGCTATATAAATGAAGGCAATATGCCCACTTTCAGAAGTATGTAACAGAGGTACAAGTACAGTATTATGACATCTTGTCAGAGCTGTCAATGTACATGTATGACAAGTAGATAACAGAGTATTTCATATAAATATTGTCGTGTGTGTGTATATACATATAAAATACACACACACTAAATTATAGAAGGAAGCTTGTTTTTAATCAAAAAAACAAATCACAAGCTGAATGTGGAAATCCAAAATGGTAAGAAAAAGTGTAGGCCTAAATGTAAAATCAATGTACCGCTGTTATAAAAGATCACACATGGAGTCTTGTACTTTCAATTCAAATAAATTTATAGTTAAGTTTTGTAAATGGCTTGTTACAAATTTTTGCTGACATGCTAAAGGAAAACAATTTTGTTGGAATACAACATTTAAAATCAAATGGTCTCAAATAAATTGTCTCTTATGTTTTGTTGTACATTGTTTTTATTTCAGGTTTAAAAAGTCATAGCAACTTTGTAAAGATTGTAAATCATTCTTCTGTGTCAAAATTAAAACTGCCATGCCACTACAAATTTTTGGTTGAAAAATTCCTCATTGTAGATGTGTACTGGCAGCATGTCTTCCATATGATCACATTCACTAAGAAATATTTGTATTTTAATTTGAAATGGAGGACAACCAGAAAAGGTGATGCTCTGCATTACATACTTGCTGTTCACTGATAGTTTACTGAATATATTCACATAAGCATTGAATACTCAAACACACCAGCTTTTTCGTTATAGTAAATTTATTTACAAATGTATACATATATAAAGCAGAACTGACTTCTTCCAGTCTTATTTGCATTCAATTGGGAGTAGTCAAAAATATCCAAAAATTATATGTCAGGGTCACTGCTGCTTATAGCAAAAGCAATCTTTTGGAGTGAAGATATTTTCACATGTTCAATACAATGGCTTCAACACACACACATATGCTGCATTATTTTTATCTGCTCCATGAGTGAAATAAAACAGTTTGACAATAAACAGTGTAAGGAAATATCTAATTGAATATTAGATTCAGTATTGTATCTTATACTTTCTGATCATTTCAGCCTACAGACAGAGTTGGTGTGTGTCTTATCATGTGTTCTTTCTTTAACCTAAACAAAATGATTTACGTTCTGACGTCTGCTGTAAAATGGTAAATGGACTGAACTTATACAGAGCTTTATCAAGTCCCTCCGGACCACAAAGCACTTTGCACTTACAGACATTCACACTCACACTACACATAAAGGGTAACACCTCCACGGGTGTAACCAGGAAGAGATGTACATTATAAGGTCAATTCATTATTATAGTAGAAAGAAGTTGTCAGTGTTTGGCAGAGTCTCTGCTCAGAGCAGCTTTGATTCAGCCCAAGATCTTACTGAGGCCTGTGCTGCTGAGTGCTGGATGAACCTGATTGGAGTCAGAAGATTGAAAATAAAGTTCAAAAGAAGAAATCCAGCTGATTCCAGTTTATTCGGACATACCATTTTGAACAACGCATTTTTCCTACAGTACACTGGAGGTTAAAATGAATGACGGCTCAGATAAATATTCAGGTTGCATAATATACAATACATTTACAAAGGAAAATCATGTCACAAAAATTTTATGACTTTTGTTTTTTAGATGATTCAAAGAAACATTAACCAGTTATGTCAGCATTATCTGCAGAACAAGGACATATTAATGGAAGTTATATAACTTGACTCTGAGAAAGCTTTTTCAGAACAGTGTTCAGTTCAGGAGGAATCATGACCAGTGGGGTTGAGAGGTCATGATAAAACAACTCTTCTTCATCAATGAAATAAAAAGCAGTGGTTGTCGATATAAAACTGAGTTTCAGTGATGTTCTGACCTTGTGTTACCACATTCAGCTTTAACAGCGTTGCCGCTGTCTGTACAGTTCATTATTGATGAACTATTCATTGACCTCTGGAGAGCTTTCTCAGCATGGACAGTCTCTGGCGAAGAAATGACAAGCCCACCATTTCAGCAGATGGTCCATTTATCTGTCTACATTGTCGAATAAAATTCTGGACCTCTAGACTATATGTCATTGGTTTTAATAGGAATTATTAAAGATTGCATGTGTGTTTAGATATGATCAATTTTGATCCAATGAATGGTAATCTGCCATCATATTTGTGTCAGTGGATGATGCAGTCAACATGGGACTGCATTTCATCCTGCAACATCTAGACCACCCGGGGACTTATGCAAGAATCCTGTTTCTTGATTTTAGTTCAGCATTTAACACTATTGTCCCAGACATTCTCTCCACCAAACTCTCCCAGCTCACTGTTTCTCCTGCCATGTGTCAGTGGATCACCAGCTTCCTGACAGGCAGGACGCAGCAGGTGCAGTTGGGGAAAATCATGTCCTCCTCACAGTCCATCAGCATTGGTGCCCCTCAGGGTTGTGTGCTCTCTCCACTGCTCTTCTCTCTATACACCAATGACTGCACCTCTAATGACCCGTCTGTTAAACTCCTGAAGTTCGCAGATGACACTACAGTCATTGGACTTATCAGTGATGACAACGAGTCTGCGTACCGACAGGAGGTGGAACGACTGATGTCCTGGTGCAGCCTGAACAAACTGGAGCTGAACACACTGAAGACAGTAGAGATGAGAGTGGACTTCAGGAGACACCCCCCAGAACTGCTGCCCCTCAAAATCTTCAACAGCCCCGTGTCTACGGTAGAGTCCTTCAGGTTCCTGGGAACCACCATCTCACATGACCTGAAGTGGGAGCACAACATCACCTCCATCCTCAAAAAGGCCCAGCAGAGACTGTACTTCCTACGCCAGTTGAGGAAGCTGGACCTGCCTCAGGAGCTGCTGATCCAGTTCTACACTGCAGTCATTGAGTCCATCCTGTGTACATCCATCACAGTCTGGTTTGGAGCAGCCACAAGGCAGGACAGGAACAGGCTGCAGCGAACAGTGAGGACAGCTGAGAAATTCATCGGGGCTTCACTGCCCTCCATTCAGGACTTGTACCACGCAAGAACCAGGAAACGGGCTGGAAAAATCATCACAGACTCCACACACCCGGGTCACAACATGTTCCAACTTCTCCCGTCTGGCAGACGCTACAGATCTCTGTCCACTAAGACTGTCAGACACAAGAACAGTTTCTTCCCCCAGGCCATCACCATCATCAACAGCTGATCATCAGACATCCATCAGCGTGACCCCCAACCCATTCACAACCCCCATGTGATGTGAATCCTTATGTATTTTGTGTATTATTTGTACGTTTTTTTTTTTGTATAGTTTTTAGCATTTTTAGAGAGACACTTTCTAGAGAGACACGAACAGCCAGAAACAAATTCCTTGTGTGTGTCAACATACTTGGCCAATAAACCTGATTCTGATTCTGATATTCAAATGGTAAGAGTTTATTTAAAAACAGTTTCTGGCATAGCTAATTTTCCTCATAAGATCTGTACTGAAACGACATGAGAGGTGAATATCGACTGCTGATATCAGAATTTGGTAAAAGGGTTCTGTAATAGCCTACTGGAAAGTTATTTATAAATTTTCTCACCACATTCAAACCTGCCTGAGAACAACAGATCCTGATTTAAAAAAAATATTTCATAAAGTAGAATGGTTCTATTTATGGTAGTGAAGAAATGTCTTGGGGTTGTTTACTATTGACTTTTAAAGACACTACACATTGTGTAGTCTTTTATTAGGTAAATAGTAATATAGTTTTTAGTGTGGTTATTTCTGATTGAATTGATGATTTCATGTAGGTAGATACATACCTGAACACATACAACACACAACTAATTGTTGATCATGATAACATTCAGCACTTTAATGACCAATTCATAACAGTAACTCTGACTTTCCTTCAACACTGAGAAGAAAACAATCAGTTGGATAATATGACCTTCTTTTCGAGTCTTACAAAAGAGTGTAATTTCAAACTTGAATTAAGTTTACCCTTGTTATGACATTTGCAAAAGAAATTTAAGATTGATACCAGGCTACTGTGTTTTGTGATCCAAGAAAGAAAGAGATCCAACATAGTACAGTATACAGCCTAGGCTACTGTATTTCATAAATAACATACCATGTCATTTATACCATGTCATTTATCAATTATATATTTGAATAATTTTCTGTCCATATGCCGATTTGTAAAGATCACTCATTTTTTCAACATTTTTTTAAATGAAATAACTAATAAGAAGTGCTTAATCCATAGAACAAAGCCTAAAAATTAATAAATCAGTAGTCAGTTTCAATAATTATAAGTTTTCTTGTGTTGTTAGTGTATTTACTGATGGATTGTTCATTTCTGTGCGTTTTTTTAACTGTATTTTCTAAAAGGCTGGTATAGGAAATGGCGCCCCCTTTATTTCCGGAGTGCAATGGCGCTACTTCCATATATGGTATGGCTCGGCCCTCGGGCACGACCCCGCCCCGTCCTGCAGGCTGCAGCGAGGGGTACTTGTTATGGTACGCAGACATTTTCGGCAGTGACAACTTCTGAAACATTTGTTTTGAACAGAAAGTACCCAGGTTTTCTGCTGTGAAGTAAGTTTTTTCAAGAAAACGTTGAACGCTTTATTTGAGTTCTAGTTGCTTGGTAAAAAAAAAAAAAGAAGTTCAACTGTTAGCTTTAACCGCGGTTGACGTATCGCAAACATTATCCGTGTCTCCTTTTTATTAAAACTAAAGTTTGGCCCAATTTAATTAAAGTATCCTTTGCAGGTTTCGATATGAAGTGTTTGAAAGTGGACGAATACATCAAGCGGACCGCTTCTGTTGAAGAAACGAAGCTTTTATATGAAGAATTGAAGGTTAGCACAAAAACACTGTTTAAATGGAAAGCAGCTGATTGAAAGTTTTACATTTTAAAATGTCGTTAACTGCCTTAACCCTTGTAGGGTTTAATTTTTTTGTGTGTTTTGTTGTTTTTTGGTTACGCAGCAGTGGGTCTGGTGGGGCCTGCACATTTTGGAGTTTAAAATTCCACTCAGTCAAACAATTTTACAAAAATACTTGGCAGCTGTTTACTTTACAAACAATATACTCAGCATATATGATTAAAAGTTGCCCTTACTGTACTTTGTTTAATGTAAGAACTTTTGAGGTCTGTTTTTATAGTTGTATGTACAGTGTATATATATGTACATATACATATATATAATATATATATATTATAGAGAATCAAACCGTCCACTGCCTGGTACACATGTAGTGTGAGAATATTTTGGGGAGTGGTGGCGCAGAGGTTACAGAAGATGGGCCTTTGATCGGAAGATCACAGGTTTAGCTCGCCGGACTGACGACATCAAAATGTGGATGGAAAAGGTGAAACATCCACACCTGCCTCCACCCCCATTTGCCCCACTCTGGACCCTTGAGCAAGGCCCTTAACTCCCACCATCTGCTCCCAAACAGGTCTCTCTTGAAAACGAGTTCTCGTGACTTGATGAGGTTACCTGTGCTGGTCAAGTCCAGGACACCTCATTCCTTGATTTCTCTTGGGGGCTTCTCTTTCCAGCTCGTAGGTTTCAATCATCTAATGAAGCGGCCTCACAGGCTGCCCAAATCTTCATTCCATACTTTGCAGGTTTTGATGGCAGCAGCCCCTAAATGGCATCAGATTATTATCATTGGTAACATTAGGCTATAAACAATTATTTTTGTAATTTACCCATTATTCATCCTGGTAGTGTCTCATTGAGCCATGAGAACTCATTTTCAAGAGAGACCTGTTAGGGAGTAGATGGTGGGGTTTAAGGGCCTTGCTCAGGGCCCAGAGTGGAGCGACTGAGGATGGAGGCAGGTGTGGGTGTTTCACCTTTTTCCACCCACATTTTTTTATGTTGTCTGTACCGGGGCTTGAACCGGCGATCTTTCGATCACAGGCCCACTGTGCCACCACTCCCCCAATGTATAATCCTGGAAATCATGTGGAAATTTTCAGAGATAATGTTTTATAGCCTCTTTATCAGTTTTGGCAAAGACTTGCATTAGGAAATCTATTTATTGTGAAAACTTCAGTCTTTGTTCCTGCAAAACAAAGGATAAAATGGATAAAAAGGGAATGTCAGACCAGGCAGGTGACGTTGATTTGAAATTTACAACAGGGTTGAAGCACAAAGCACTCACACACAAACACCAACAGCAGGCCCAAACCGGAGGACTACAAAGTGAATTCCCTGATGCATGCTCAATAATCCAGGTAGAAAAATCTAAAAAAAAAGCTAAGTCTGGTCCTCTGGACATTCAACAAAACAAAGCAAAAAAATTTTTTTGTAGAAACGTTTCGTCTTTCGTCCGAAAGACTTCCTCAGTCTGAGGTGCTCTGTGAATACAAAGTGAATTGTCACACTTTTATTAGCCCCGGTTCCAGTGGGCCTGAGCATCCTGTATGTAATGTAAATGTGTGGAGTGTGTGGTCATCAGATGTGTGTTCAGGTATATGTTCTTCACAGAAAATGAGCCAAGGCCAGTGAGTCTTACTTTGGAAAAAACAAGGATTGTGACAATTGTCACACTTTTATTAGCCCCGGTTCCAGTGGGCCTGAGCATCCTGTATGTAATGTAAATGTGTGGAGTGTGTGGTCATCAGATGTGTGTTCAGGTATATGTTCTTCACAGAAAATGAGCCAAGGCCAGTGAGTCTTACTTTGGAAAAAACAAGGATTGTGACAATGTTCCTTTAAAAATGGGTCCCACAGATCCAAACACCATACAGTCCAATCCAACTTTATTTATAAAGCACTTAAAAAAACATACAGGACCAAAGTGCTGCACAGCCCAGTTAAAAAGCACAAAAAGGAATAAAATCAGTTACTTAGACTACAAGCATGTCTTAAAGACATAAAAACCTGGATGACTCTTAATTTTCTCCTTTTACACACAAACAAGACTGAGTACCCTGATGCATGCTCAATAATCCAGGTAGAAAAATCCAAAAAACAAGACTGAGGTTTTGGTTTTTGGACCTGAGCACCTTAGGAATTAATTTTTCAGTCTTACACCCTCCTTGAATTACATTAATTTGGCCTCCAGTTCTAATGTTAAAAATCTTGGTGTTATTTTTAATCAGGACATGTCTTTTATTTTACTAGAACCGCCTTCTTCCACCTGCAATATCGCTAAAATTAGAAACATCTTATCTAAAAATGATGCAGACAAACTGGTTCATGCATTTGTCACATCTAGACTGGACTATTGTAATGGTTTGTCATCTGGGTGTCCAAATACTTCTTTAAAACGTCTTCAGTTGATCCAAAATGCTGCTGCCAGAATCTTAACTGGAGTTAGTGGGAGAGATCATATCTCTCCAGTTTTAGTTTCTCTCCATTGGCTCCCTGTCAAATCCAAAATATAATTCAAAATCCTACTTCTAACCTACAAAGCTCCCAACAACCTAGCTCCATCTTATATTACAGATCTTATTGTTCCATATTTTACTAACAGAGCACTTTGCTCTCAGGCTGCAGGTTTACTTGTGGTTCTTAGAATTTACAAAACCAGAATGGGAGGCAGAGCTTTCAGTTATCAGGCTCCTCTCTTGTGGAACCAACTTTCAGTTTCTATCTGTGAGACTTGACGCATTGTCCAGTTTTAAGACTGGGCTCAATATTTTCCTTTTTGAGAAATCCTGTAGTTGGGGTCGCCTTGGGTTTCCTGAGCTGTCCCTTAGTTATGCTGCTATAGGCTAAAGCCGGGTTCCCACCAAACGCGTTTCGCACAGCAAAAACGCTCCTACTGTGTTGGCTGCTTGTCAACAGATGTCTGTTCACATCGAACGTGTATGCAGACGCGCAGTGGGAGCAGCGTCTGGCTCCTTTTCCGGTCGGGTTTGTTTTGTTTTTTTGTACACCGGGCAGATAAAATCAGCTGTTTGTGAGCCTCGTTACTACTTGAGTGGGTTTTCTTCGAGCCGAACTGCAGCTCCGAAAGTCTTTGTTGAGATTAAAACGTTTTTTTATGTTTGGGGTGATCGTACGCTTGAGCAGACAGCGGCAACTGTAAAAATGCCAAGTTTCTTACCGGAGGCTGGTTTCTTCATGGAGGCTCGATGGGTAAGTTTGAAAAGTCAAAAAAAAAAAAGTCCCGTCATTGTTGCGTCATCACATAGCAGAGTCTCTCCCGATTTGCTGCGACGCGGCGAGCAACCGAAGTCGGTCAAAGTTCATTTAGTTGAACTCCGGCAGTCGCTGCCTGGACGCGTCGCGGGCGCGGAAAAGACTTGCCGCGCTGCTCGCACTGCTCAAGACGCACCGCGTCACGCTTCGCCGCGATGCGCCGCTCCTCCACATAGACTTTGCATGTAAAGTGGCTGCTTCGGCTGCCTGAAACGCGTTTGGTGGGAACCCGGCATAAGACTGCTGGAGAACAAACTGACCACACCTTTTCACTCTGCTACTGTCTTTACTCACTCTGCTCAACCTGTTTTGTATTTGTAATTATTTTTTTCGATCCTTAACATGTTTTTTTAACTTTCAGGTACACCTGGACCTATATCTTAGCCTACTACTCTCTGTTCTTTTGTCTCTCCTTTCTGTCCTCTCAAACCAGCCGGTCAAAGCAGATTGCTTGTCCTGAGCCTGGTTCTGCTGGAGGTTTCTTCCTGTTAAAAGGGAGTTTTTCCTTTCCACTGTTGCCACTGTGCTTGCTCAGGATGGGAGACTGCAGCAAAGCCAAGATTCAACTTGTCTGCTGGATTCCTTAGAGAACTTTACTAATTGGCTTTTCTATGTATGTGAATGTTCCTGTAAAGTGCCCTGAGACAACTTTTTGTGATTTGTTGCTATATACTGTAAATAAACTGAATTGAATAAAGTACAAGAAAAACAAGGGTTAATGTGCATATACAAAAACAAGGGTTAATGAGCATATACAAAAACAAGGGTTAATGTGCATATACAAAAACAAGGGTTAATGAGCATAACTAGGTTTGACAAGCTTTGATTGCACAAACAAATCTACTGCAAATTTAACAATTTTTTGCTCAACTGAAACCAGTGTCTATTTTTCAGAAATATGTCAAAAGTAAACCTGGAGTCCAGGGCCGCACACTGTGTGACAGGGTCATCCGAGCCTGCAACCATCAACTTGGAGGTGGATCTTGTCCACTTGATCACATCGGTGTGTTAGTAAAGCTGGTTGAGCTTTCTCTTCGTGGCTATGATCTTTCTCCAGAACTTGCAACTCAAAGCTGTCCATTATACATGGAAAAGATAATTTTCCATATTGTCAAGAAGCTAAGCTCCCTAGAGGTCCACACTCTTTGCAGCCGTGTTGCTGCATTGCTTTACAACAGGCTTTCCACAGTGAAGCAGCAGGTATGTACCGGTACACATAAAGGTCCTTGTGCATGTTAGCAATGTATTCAACAAGCATGCAGTTGTGTTTTTATGAAGTTTAATGTTTTGCAATATTTCTAGGCTCAAGAGGATTACTTTGCTTTGGTGCGGAGCTGCTTCTCTGTACTTTGGAGTGGACTATCTGCTGCCAAAGACAAAAAAATTCTGAATCCTCAGGTCAAACTGCACTGCCAAATGCAAGCTTTGAGCTTCCTCTTGTTGCTGGACACTGAAAATGCAGTTTCCACTTTTTCTAAAGCTCCAATATACACAGAGGCCGTCATCACTGAATTTGAAAATGGGTGTGAGACTGTGACCAAGGAGGATGCTTCTTTCCTTTTCCAGGAAATGCAGGCACTTTTTAAAATGTGTTTTTCTGGTGAGCAAAGCTGTAAGAGGGAGTCCTTCAAGCATGAAACATCAAGTTTTTATGTGTTTTCTGAGATGGTGCTGCTTGCAGTGAAGGCTGTTTGTAAGGCTGGCCTCCACAGTCTAGCCTTTACCTTCTTGAATGATATGGAGAGCAAGATCTTTGACTGGGGTGGCCCTCGGTGTATACCGCTGGTTCTAGGAAAATGGGGAGTAAAAATTCATGCAGCGTTAAAGGCTGACAAAGAGAGTGGTCAGGCTTTGACAGAATGTGCTCGGGCTTTGAGGTCGATCTCAGCTGATCTGGGGAACCGAGAGCATCACGCAATTCTTGAAGGCTGTAGTCTAGTGGTGTGGGCTGTTGAAAATGGACACAATAAGGGAGTGAGTGGACCAGAACTTCTAGCTGTGTTTTCATTTCTTGAGGAGTACCATGAATGGATAACGAAAATACGAAACAAGGTTAGTGGGACCCCCCCTAAACCCATTTAAAATGATACCAAAACAACTACTTTTTAAACTTGAGATTTTCCCCTTCCCAGAATTCAACATGCCAGGCTGAGGACAGCCGACTGCAGCATACTCTTTGTTCCAGTATTTACCAAGGTTTTGTATTTGCTTATGAAAGCATGAGTGCATCACAGGTGAGTAGATCTGGACAGTACACTTTCCATGATATTGATAAAGTAGATAAATGAACCTCGCTGCTACAAAATGTTGCATCATTGCAGAATGCAGATTGTATTTGGTTTTAGATTTTAGTCGTGATGGATGTGTATGGTTTTCAGCTGGAGAGCAGCGAGACTCTGGACAGAGTTCTGCTCTACTGCCGGTCCACAACTGGACTGTTGATGACAGAACTTCATAAGTTATCTAACGAGAATCTGCTCATCAAATCAGGTGACCTCAGTGTATCATATTAATGTCCATTGGCAGCGTTAATGCTTTCAAAATGAATATAATCGCATACGGTAATATTTAATTGTAATAAATGTTCTTCATTATGTACCTTAAAGTGATTGCTGTGAGCAACTTGGCTTGCAGCCTGTACAACAGACACCTGTATGAGCAGGCCTTCGCACTGGTTGAAATCCTCTGCAGGGATCTATGCAAGAATCGTCCCGTCTCACTTTCTGTTGATCGAGTAAGTTTGTCAAAAGAAATGTCTCCGTCTTGTCGAAGCTCCAAAATTCACGGTGGAAACCCGTGCTTTCGTGTAAAAAGTTGTTTTTCCCTGAAAAAAAAAAGCTAAGAACTTGTTTACCGATTTATTTATTTTTTTTTATTAAAAGCTTTGTGTGACAAATGTTATGCTAAAGTGCTCAAACCACACCAAGCAGCCACCATTTTGAGAATTTAATAAAAGAAGAGACTGAGGCCTCCCTCTCATTTTCTTAAAGAGACACGCTGCTCACTCCCTCACTACCCATCTTTCAGTTCAAACTGTCTTATACTGCCTTCCGGTGGTCAAAAAGATTATACACAAAAAAATTAACGTTTCTTCTTAAATTTGAAAATAATGACCAATTATCATCAAATTTCAAACAATATTATTGTTTATCGCAATAATTTCTGAGACAATTGATTGCTCAGCAAAATTTGTTATTGTGACAAGCCTACACACAATAAGTGTGTATAACACACACTGTTGGGGAGAGTCTAGTTGTAAAATTTAGGTTCAACTTGAAAACACCTGCAGAAAAAATATCTGCTATATTTTACAATAGTGTATTTTGGAGGGGGACATTTTTTTGTATTTCTGCTTTCTTGTGTCTGACGTTGTTTATGTTGTGACCGCCCAGTTAAGTCGCCCGTTCATGGTGGCTGTGCAAACTTCAAGACGAGCCGACAAGTTGGAACGAGCCCTGGAGTGGGTGATCCTGTGGCTGAAGGCTCTTGGGAACCAGATCACAACTCAGATGGCTGAACCAGTATTGCTTTGGGTGAAGACTAAGAGTGATGCAGCCCAAAATGACAATGAGGACATAAGACTCAGGTTCAAAGAAGAATGATTTAAATGGCTTATTTTGAGTGTTGGGTTTTGTTTTTAAACCTTGATCAAAGCTAAGCTTAAATTTGTATGTCTTGCCATTTCCCGGAATAGGACATTACGAGACGGGTTTGGCTCTGATGTCCCTGAGGAGAGAGTAATGCTTTGCCTTTTGGAGGAAGAGTTGCGTGCCTATAAGGAATTGGCCAGAGACACAGCACAAGAGCGTTACAACACCCTCTGTGATCTGTTGGACATCTGCCACGAGGAGAGTTCTTACACTCATCTGCGTGCTGTCTACCTCTGTGAAATGGCCCAAGTGGTGTGCTTCCAGGACTTTAGTGAACAAACTGACTGGTAATTGAACCTTTTTACATTACCTTCTCTTCATATGTCATAATATGAGTGACTTCTTTAAAAAAGTTGATTGATTTCAGTTTGTTGCCCGAGCATCAAAATGAAAGTTTGTCTGACTGAGATTCCAACGCTGCTGTGATGTCAACATTGTTTTTGTTTGGTTTGTGACCACACAGCATGGCAACTGATTTTACCTATGAAGCTTTACGGCTTCTTGAAGAAGAACCAGAGACGTCGGAGAACTCTGACAAACTGAAGGATGACAAAGCACATGCTTTACTCTGGCTTTATATCTGCACTCTGGAGAAAAATCTCCAGAAGGTGACTTCTTTTTGATCTTATTCATCTGTTTTGCTAGTTTGTTCGCTTTTTCTATCCTGCTTTGATTGAAATGCGTTTCTAATAAGAAATAAATAGTAAATCTTCCAAATGTAGCATTGTTTTATCAAATGTTGGGATTGTGTAATTTTGTTGTTTTCCTAGGCTATCGAGAGTGACAGGAAGCAAAGAGAGATGTGTGAGAAGACACATTGTGTGACTACCGGTAATCTTGTGGGCAACAATGATTTTGACTATGAAGACAAACGGAAGACACAGGACAGTAATTTGGTCTATGAAGGCCTTCAGTTTAACCTGGCAGCAGAAAACAGTAGGAACCCTCTTTATTTGATCAGTTATTCTGCGTATATCTGATTTGTTGACATTTAAATATATAACAATCTGTAGTTTTCATTCAGAAAGCACCTCTGCTTTTGGATGGTTAGCCTGTTTAAACGTACAATTGTCTTGTTTGTGTCTTTATCTCTTCAGAGTTGTGTGAGCCTTTGGAAAGAGCTCTGAATGAATGGGCTGCTCTCTTTAAGAATCAAGCCCTGCCTTCTGTCAGGAACGCTAAGCAGACCTGCAACTCCATTTCTGTGGCTGCAGCGCTCTTCAGTCTTATGGGAAAGGTGACAACACAAAATGTGTCAAAGTATCCTGCGTGGTAGTTTGGTTTGGTTTGAGTCATCCTTTATGCTCAAATATTCTAAGCCCCGTTATTGCAGATGAGGCTGGTGCATTACTCAACCAACTTTGTTTTATTAATTTTCCACAAAGAAATTTGGACAATGACTAAAAATCTGTCAGGTTGTACTAATATAATATTTTGGTGAGAAATATTGAATGTTGTGTTCTAGTGTAAAGTGAGATATTTTGTGGCTATCCCCTTGTTCTGTCTTTTGTAGCCTTTGAAGGCTTTAGAAGCTTATCAGCTCGGGATCCACTTTTCACGTGGCCTTGCTGATGTTCGGAGCTGTGCTGCTGATGTTCAGAGCTGTGCTGCTGATGTTCGGAGCTGTGCTGCTGATGTTCGGAGCTGTGCTGCTGATGTTCGGAGCTGTGCTGCTGATGTTCGGAGCTGTGCTAGCTCTCTCTGTCAGTCAGCCAGCATCCTCCTTGATTTGGGCACCCCAGAACTGGCTCTGGTAAGTCTCTTACAGTAATAATGATTGGTTTGGGTAAAAACACAGAGTCTGACTTTGTATGGCTGCTTGAATGGGAATGTTTAAATTGCATAAATATAATTATTTAGGCTCAGTTGGAAGAGGCAGAAAAAATCCTATCTTCAGATACCACAGATGATGGAGCTTCATCTCTTTCCATGCTGGTGGTCTTATTGAAGGCTCAGTACTTCTACAGCATAGGACAAGTATGTGGCTATACATTGTTTAGACTTGTAGCATTTCTTGCTTTCTTTTTGTATTTACCTCAACTTTGTACGTTTCAGATTAGCTCTGGACTCCCTCATCTATGTGCAGTGCTTACAAAAGTAAGTGAGCAGAAACAATCAAAGAGCTGGTACCTGCTGCACGCTCGGGCTCTTCAGGTCTGCAGCTCCTATTTGAATCTGGACGCAGCTCAACTGCCTCAAGTCCAGCGAAGCCTCATCGCACAACACGGTGAGCGAGAAATTTTGTCTGTTTTTATATTGTGTGAGAGTGTCTACTGTAGGTAAAATCATGTTTTGTATATTTCAGGTACAAAGACCCCAGATTCTGCCCTATACCAGAGTTTGAAGCTTCTCTGCGGCTTGCTGGTCACTTTACTGGGAAGGGGCCTTTATGGAAATCCTAGCAATGGCTCAGATGTGCGCTTTGTACACCACGGTATGGTTGTCTTGCTTTCTAAACCTGAACCGCTGCTTGTTTTTTTGGTGCCTTTTTCTCTAATGTGCATCTCACACTCTTTCAATCTATGAGTAGGTGACAACCTGGTGCTGAAGTGGCAGTTGCTGTCAGAGCTGCTGAAGTGTTCCATAAAGATGGTGGCTGTGCGGAGCAGTTGTGGCATCATCAATGAAGCCAGGCTTCAGTGCCTCGAAGCCCTAAAACTAGCCATCAAGCTCCAGGCGCTAAGCCAGTATGTACATGTACTGTACACGCTAAGATGTAAATAAAGAGGCAGGCACCACAAATATGTTTCAGAATAATTTGGTTTTCCCAATTGTTTCATTTAAGTTTACGCATTGCAATAAATGCTACCGGTATTACTGGTAAATCTCTCATTTTGGATTTGTTGACAATAAAATAGTTTATATTCTGTCTCATGCTGAAAAGAGTACAGCTGAAATTAAACACAACACAGCTCACATATTTACTTTTAAGAATAATTGTAAACATTGTGATAAGCGCTTGCATTAATTTTTTTTGTTTTTTCCTAGATGTGTAGAACTGCTTGTGATTAAAGCAGAGTTGGAACTGATGCAGGGGGAGAGAGAGGAGAGTAGAAGTGATTTGAACATTGTCAGAAATCTTCTGGAGAACAGCGCAGGTCTGTGAATGCACATATACATTATTTAGATTTTAACGTGATAAATTGTGACGTGGAGTTACAATCAACTTTTTATTTTTAAACGGTTGCATGTAAAATGTGTTTTAAAAACATCCTGATTCATGCTCAATAATCCAGGTAGAAAAATCCATCAAAGTTAAGTCCGGTCCTCTGGACGGTTTCTTTTTTTCCTGAAACGTTTCGTCTTTCATCCAAAAAAAACTTCCATCAGTTCGAGGAGCCACAACAAACTCAGTTTTATAAACGGCACCTTCACATAGTGGGTCAACCAGTTTGATGGTGCTCAGGTGGTTTCTGTAGTCCGCCCTCTCCCCCTGCCGACTCGTTTGAGGATGTTGTGGCCAAAGGGAGGAGTTTGGAGAGGCCATGGAGAATGACTTCCGTATGGCTTCGAGGCGATTCTGGTCCACCATCCGGCGTCTCAGGGGGGGAAAGAGGTACGCGACCAACACCATTTATGGTGGGGGTGGCGTGCTGCTGACCTCAACTCGGGATGTTGTGAGTCGGTGGGCGGAATACTTCGAAGACCTCCTCAATCCTACTGGCACGTCTTCCACTGAGGAAGCGGAGCCTGGGGACTTTGGGTCGGGTTCTCCGATCTCTGGTGCTGAGGTCGCCGAGGTGGTTAAAAAGCTCCGCGGTGGCAAGGCTCCGGGGGTGGATGAGATTCGCCCGGAGTTCCTTAGGGCTCTGGATGTTGTAGGGTTGTGTTGGCTTACGCGACTCTGCAATATCGCGTGGACATCGGGGGCAGTTCCCTTGGATTGGCAGACTGGGGTGGTGGTTCCCCTATTCAAAAAGGGGGACCGTAGGGTGTGTTCCAACTATAGGGGGATCACACTCTTAAGCCTCCCTGGTAAGGTCTATTCAGGGGTTCTGGAGAGGAGGGTCCGTCGGATAGTCGAACCTCGGATTCAGGAGGAGCAGTGTGGTTTTCGTGCTGGTCGTGGAACACTGGACCAGCTCTACACCCTCAACAGGGTCCTGGAGGGTGCGTGGGAGTTTGCCCAACCAGTTTACATGTGCTTTGTGGACTTGGAGAAGGCATTCGACCGCGTCCCTCGGGGGGTTCTGTGGGGGGTACTCCGGGAGTATGGGGTACCAGGCCCTTTGATAAGGGCTGTTAGGTCCCTGTACGACCGGTGTCAGAGCTTGGTCCGCATTGCCGGCAGTAAGTCAGGCTCGTTTCCGGTGAGAGTTGGACTCCGCCAAGGTTGCCCTTTGTCACCGATTCTGTTCATAACTTTTATGGACAGAATTTCTAGGCGCAGCCAAGGTGTTGAGAGGATCCGTTTTGGTGGCCTTAGAATCGCTTCTCTGTTTTTTGCAGATGATGTGGTCCTACTGGCTTCATCAGTTCGTGATTTACAACTTTCACTGGAGCGGTTTGCAGCCGAGTGTGATGCGGCCGGGATGAGGATCAGTTCCTCCAAATCCGAGGCCATGGTCTTGAGCCGGAAAAGGGTAGCATGCCCTCTCCGGGTCGGGGAGGAGGTCCTGCCCCAAGTGGAGGAGTTTAAGTATCTCGGGATCTTGTTCACGAATGAGGGAAAACTGGAGCGTGAGATCGATAGGCGGATAGGTGCAGCGTCCGCAGTGAAGCGGGCGCTGTACCGGTCTGTCGTGGTGAAGAGAGAGCTGAGTCAAAAGGCAAAGCTCTCAATTTACCGATCGATCTACGTTCCTACCCTCATCTATGGTCATGAGCTTTGGGTTATGACCGAAAGAACGAGATCTCGGATACAAGCGGCTGAAATGAGTTTTCTCCGCAGGGTGTCTGGACTCTCCCTTAGAGATAGGGTGAGAAGCTCAGTCATCCGGGAGGGACTCGGAGTAGAGCCGCTGCTTCTCCACATCGAGAGGAGCCAGTTGAGGTGGCTCGGGCATCTGGTTAGGATGCCTCCTGGACGCCTCCCTGGTGAGGTGTTCCGGGCATGTCCCACCGGGAGGAGACCCAGAGGAAGACCCAGGACGCGCTGGAGGGACTATGTTTCTCGGCTGGCCTGGGAACGCCTTGGGATTCCCCCGGAGGAGCTGCTCCAAGTGGCTGGGGAGAGGGAAGTCTGGGCCTCCCTACTTAGGCTGCTACCCCCGCGACCCGACCCCGGATAAGCGGAAGAAGATGGATGGATGGCCAAAGTAGTTCAAAATCTGAGCACCATCTAACTGGTTGACCCACTATGTGAAGGTGTTCTTTATAAAACTGAGTTTGTTGTGGCTCCTCGGACTGAAGTCTTTTGGATGAAAGACGAAACGTTTCAACAAAAAGAAACCGTCCAGAGGACCTGACTTAACTTTGTTGGATGTGTTTAAAAAATAATAATAATAATTTGTACTTTGCATCATCCATTCCTGAAAATATGATTTAAATTAAGAATTTAATTTGTTTTCATTTGTCCTGCTTTAAGTTCAAAACGTTCCTAGAGTTATTACAAAAAGACGTTTTTGTGCTTTTGCTTTCCCTTTCAGATTTTTCTGATCAGGTTCAGAGAGCAGATCTGAAAATCAAACCAAGAAAAGGTTGTCCAGCTCAGAGAGCTCATTCTCCCCTTCCAACCATGGAAGATGATCTGAAGGACATTCTGAGCACCAGGTGGATTCCCCAAGAACCTGTAATGAAGGATGTGTCCAGCTCCCCACCACTCAAAGCTCTGCCTCACCGCTTGCTGTCCTCCCTGACCCACGAACCCAACTGTCCGTTTTCCTGCTGCTCTGAGCCCTGCTTGGCTCGCGCCACTGCTCGCTGGGCAGCCACACAGGCTGATCTGGTTCATCTGGATCCATGTGATCTCAATGTCAGTCCCACGCTTCATAGGGCAACTTTATTACGCTGCAAACAAGTTGCCATGAGGCTTGAAGAAAACTTGGCCAAGCTCTTCCCTCCCTGTAACCCTGGAAAGAGGATCTGTAAACCCTCCCTGATGCAGGATGTGGTGGGTCGTGTGTACTTGAGCATGGCTATGTTTGGGCTGCAAACAAAGTCAAACAAGTTCTGTAGTATCTGGAAAATACTTGAAGCTGGTTTAGCTTTTGTAGATTCCTCCTCCTCTCCTGTCTTAAGGCCTGTAAAAGCAGGCCTTATGGCAACCAAAGCCATTGCATCTCTGATTAGTTTGGCAGCCAAAAATGGCTGCAGCCCTGAGGAGCTCTATTCAAATGTCTGGACTTGGAATGCACCAAAGGAGTATAAAGACACCAAATCAGGACAAAGATCTGTCCCTCCCTCATCCATGCGTACAAAGACCAAAGACTCAACTAAAAACTCCGATATTCCTGACCAAAGAAAGGAGACAAAGAAAGTCAAGCATGTCATACCTAAAATTCAAGTTCTCTGCGCCCCAACCAAAGAAAAGGGTCTGGTTCCCATGACACCAGTTATGACAAAGCCCAAATCCTCTCATGGAGAGCTTGGCATATTTAACTTCAACACCATAGTCCCTACTTTGGCTTTCACACCCGTTCAGAAGGGGAAGTGTCCTGCTTCAGCACAGAAAGCACCAAGGACTGCCACTAAGCTTCAGTTTCACGTGTATGAAGAGGTGTCATCATCAGATCAAGACAAAATCCAAACTGTGCCTGCAGCCCCTCGACGGACAAAGAAGTCACGCTTCAAGGTAAGCGAACAGAGTTTTGATTGGTGGGAGGTCAGTCAAGAACATTGTCAGAAACTTAGAGGTTTACACAATGTCCTAATGTTTACCACAGGTGGAATTCAGTGATGAAAGTGACTCGGAGACCTTCCATCCAGAGCTGAAAGTCATGGCAGAAGCACCTAAAAAACAAACTTCTCGAAGAAATTGCCGTAATGTCAAAACGGCTGCAGACCCACCTCCAGAGAAGACTCCACTCAAGAAGCAAACCAGGGGGAAAAAGAACACCTCAGCTTCTCGTGCTACCACTTCTGAGGATGATGAGACTTTGATCTGTCAGCCTGCATCTACTAGAAAACTAAGGACCAGAAAACCTCAACCCAAGACTGAGGAAACACTGGAGGAGCCCGACATAATGAGAACCATCGTGGAGGAAATTAATGAAGTCCTAAACATAAGCACAGAACAGCTAAGAACATCCGACACTGAAGCTGGAGAGAATCCATCTTCAAGTAAAGGTAGGAGTCCACGTTTCCAACCTTTTTATAATCGAGTTAGAAACCAAAACTTTTTTTAACCTATGTTTTTTATTAGGCACATAATTATCGACGAGTGGTCCTTCCAATCTGACAGATTTTCTCTTGTTTGTTTAGACACTGACTTCGAGATGCTAAGACGAGATGTGTGCTGTGATTTAGAAAGAGACGAGCTGTTTGGAATGAGGAGCAAACGTCCTCAAACAGAAGATCTACAAACCCACATTTCTCATTCAGACAAGCCAGGTATCGTAAAATTGGATAAAGTGTGAATTTTATGGATTAACCCTTATTCTTTAACTGTTTTCCAACTCACTTTTAATATGTTACTAAAAATGTCACAATCCAAAGAATATATTTAACTAGAAAGTTCCTGGGAACACTTTGACGGGGACTGCCACATTGCGGCCATTTTAAAACTTTGATTTGACAGTACTATGTGTTGGAGGGTGGAGGGGGCTGTGTTGTGGTATGCTTTCGGCTACCATCTCACCAAATTTCATCTCAACATGGCAAAACCTCAATGAGTTAGTCATTTTTTTATTTTATTTTAAAGCTGCAGTATGTAGTTTCTGGAAAACGCTGGACTTCGAAAAATTTTGAACAGACACCTTTCTGGTCCCTCCCCCTTGCTCTGGCTGACCTGCAACTCACCCTCCTTAGCTCCTCCTCCACAGCATGGCCTGTCTCGTGACTGGCCAGGCGGGGTTGGGACAGGCGGGGGATGGGCGTGAGAAGCTCGTTCATGAACCAAACTCTGTTTTTATTGGCTGGTTAAAAACTCTGTTTTTATTGGCTGGTTAACGGCGGGTCACTGTGGGTTTTTAGAAATGCTTGTAGTACCACCGGGAGAAGCCAGAGGACTATAGTTTTTTTCAGAGATTACCTGTCTAACATCAGTCTGTCAGGAGATAGTGACAGAGTGAAGAAATATGTTAAAAATATATTTTTAGAAAAGTTACATACAGCAGCTTTAGTTATGGTGGGCATCTTTGATTTTTTTTTTTTTTTCCGAATGTGTTTATCATCTCTGTCAGCTACCACTACATCAAATTTCAGCTCAATATCTTACCATAAATAGCGGAGTTATCATATATTTTTTCCCTTTTAACTAAGGCGGCCATCTTGGATAATTGATTTACATCAGGAATATATAACAACTCGCTATCAGCTACAACCATACCAAATTCCAGCTCAATATCTCAAAGAATGACAGAGTTATGGTCAATTTTGTGTTTTTCTGAGGTAACTGTGGCAGCCATCTTGATCCAAAATGACGCCAAATGTTGATCAGTGGTTTGTTTAGGGACTTCTTCAGTCTAGGTCATGTGACAACACTGTGGAAGTTGGAGGCTGTGAAGAGTTTTGTCAGTGTTTATCAATGAGAAAAATGGCATCTTTGTTAGCAAACTGTCGCCATGGTAACTCGAAATGCCAATAAAAGTAATGGCACACATCACGGTGCCAAGTCGGTTGTTTTGATATAACATTTGTGGGGGTACCGTACACATTGCGGTTCAGGTCTCATTAAAGTTGATAGAAGAGCAAGACCCCTTTCAGGTGGATAATAATAGGTGGCCGACTTTATAGACCACAATGAAATGCTACTAATCTTGGTTATACTGTATTTAGGACTTCTCTCTTCTTCTTTTTTTTTAAAGATAATCTTTCACTGGAGGATGTTCAGTCTCTGCTCCGCTCAGCTCTGCTGACTCTTCAGCACTTCCCCTGTCCCACCATCTATCCGACCTTCTGTTCTCTTCTTGCCTTGACGACGGGACAGCACGACTCCATCAGTACAGCGATGTTTCACGCAGAGTCTTTGGGAGTCACAAGTCGTCATTGCACAATCCGACATTTAAGCAGTGCTCTCCAGTAAGCACATTTCACATACAGTATCATCCGTCTTTTTATATTTACCCTTCTTTTCTCTACTATATTTCAAACATCTGATCATTCAGATTTAATATATTACAAACATGTGATCATTCAGATTCAACATTTGTGTTTGAATTTGTTCTAGTTTTGTTCTGTTTTCTGTCGTTCTGTTAGAAAGCTGAAAAAGGCATCCGGTGATCTAGGAGACAAAATGGATGCTCTGAGTCTCAACGAGCTCAGCGGCACCTTGACTGAACAGAGGTTGTCTCAGATGGAGGACATCTTTTCCTTCCCTACTGCAGACCCTTCCTCTTTCTCCGAGACTCAGTCCCAAGAGTTTATCCAACAAATTCAACACCTTCCTCCAGGTAGAAGTTTTTCTCCTCTCGTTCTTTTTTTTTTAAAGTGCTTTTACACTTTTACTAATGTTTGAGTGTTATGACTTTATCAACTCATTTGTTTAGTGTTGCTGCCATATGTACATCTTGTGGGACACATTTTATTTTTGTATTATATTTGTTCTTGAATGCTTATGCTTTAACAAAATCAAAGGTTTATGGTGTATGAATGTTTATGAAGCATTCACACAATTATGATCCATTTTTCTTCCGTGCGTTTTTCGGTGCGCTTCTCATCCCGCAGTTTTCAAACTATTTCAACAAATCCAATCAAAATATTCAGCTCTTTTAGGACAATCCTGCAATGACTTTTGATATTGGTGCCACTTTAGCTTTTAGAAATATTTAGCATTTTCTGGCTTTTTTTTTTTCTTGTGGAAAATGAACTGAGCTCATTTTACATCCTTCAAATCTTTAGATCTGTTCACAACCTTTTACTGCTCCTTTCACATTTTGTTCTGATTTAGCTTCTTTCAGCTTCCTTGTGCAAAATAAATAAATAAATTTCATTTGTGTTCCTTTCAGGTTCTTTTGGCTAAATACAACATTTTGTGCTTCTAACTTTTCTGCTGAATTCAGCAAGTTTCAGCTTTTTCTGCTATTTCATCTGCTATATGTCTGTTTTATGCTAATTTAAGCTTTTTCCAGTTAAGTCCACATTTTTTGCACTTGTAGGTTCAGCTTATTTCTGCTTTTTTTAGCTACATTTCAGCTGTTTTTTATTTATTTTTTAAGCTTTTTTTAGATAATTTTCACTTTTTTTGCTAATTTCTGCTTCTTTCAGCCTAATTGGGCAAGCATGTGTTCTTTCAGTGTTCTTATATTTTAAGCATGTTCTACCTTTCAGCTACCTTTTTAGCCGTTTTCAGATAAATTCAAGTTGTTCATGGTAATCTTTGCTATGTTCAGCCTAATTAATTATTTCTGCTAATTTCAGCTTGTCATGCTTCTTTCAGCATTTTTCAGCTACTTTTAAAAAAAGTTTTTGTGCTAAATTTTGTTTTTCAGCCAGTTCCTCCTCTCTGCCCCCCCTTTTTTTTCTTCTTTCAACTCATTCCACTTCCTTCTGGTAGTTTGAGCTTCTTTCTACCCTTTCAGCTATGTTCAGAATCAAAATAATATTTTGCTAATTTCAGCCTTTTTCACTTATTTCCTGATTTTTGTGCATTTTCACAGGAAATGCAATTTCTCTACTTCAAACTGGAGTTGATGAGTTTCTGAGCTTGTAAAGTAGTATTCACAAAGAAATCCACAAATCGGTCTTTAATAACACAAACGAAAAGTATACATTTCCATTAAATATACCAAAAAAACTAGGAATGCTGTGATAAACATCTGCTCACATCTGCTGACTTTTTTTTTACTCTTTATACTTCAAACTTGTTAAACAGTGAAACTTTATTAAAACTTAAACTGTTCCACAAGAAGGGAAATACTGTAATTTGTAGTCGTCATCTACACTTCAGATCCTAACGTGAAGCAGGACACAAAATAAATTTATTTCTTTTAAGTAAAACTGACGTTGCTGACTAATATTGAAATATTTAAAATTTTCAGTATTTATTTTTTTATTTTTGTTGCTGTTTCGGCAGAATCATAAAGTAAAACCCACCTGAATCACAAAAGTAGTCGTGCTAGTTTTCTTTTTAAATCTGTATCAGAGCCTGCAGTGCAGCTAAAACAACCGATGTTTGCTCTTATTTGTGAGTTTCATTATTTTCAGAAGTATTTCTTTTGTTCCCCTTACTCAAAATCTTGACACATATAAGTCTATAAAAAAGTTTCTTTTTCTCTCGTTTTATTCTCATGTCCAGGAGTGACCGTGTGTTTGATGTCTGTGCTTGGAGTAAAACCGGGGAAGATGGGGGAAAGTATTTTACTGTCTCGTCTTGAAAAGGATTCTCCGCCCATCACTGTTCATATCGCCACAGCGAGACAGCAGGTAAGTGTCATCATATGTCTCAGGTTTTATTTGTTTTTTAATAATTTAGATGTTTTAAACCACTAAACATTGTTCAAGATTTAATTTAAATGGAACTTTAGCAACATAGAAACATTGTTGATGTATAGTCTTTCTAAAAGAGAAATGTCTACCGAAGCTGCAAAAACATCAGGTTTGCATTTAGTTTTTATTCCATCATGCAGCGCATATATGGTCTTAAGTTCAGCTCTGCCTTTCAAACCACATGATCTCACCTGCTGGGTTTGAAACAGATCAGAAAAGAAAAAAAATAATGAAAAATAGGGACTATGCAACAAAATTATAATAAAAAGCACTTTTTTTTTCTTACACCACCTTTTTTATCCGTCTTCCTGAGAAACCAAGGTCAAGGGGTCTTTACTGTCATAATTCATGTACATGAGGTGGAACGAAACTATGAACACAAACGCCAAACAAATGCAACACAAATATGAGTCTGTGTGAGCAGATGAGGATGAATGAACCCAGCAACATAAAATAAATGTGCAGCATGGATAGTCAGCAGCACATATTCATGAGCCCAACAGCCTCAGGGTAGAAGCTGTTCCTCAGTCTCACTTAATGCTCTTCAGCCTTCTGCCTGAGGGGAGTGGGGCAAAAAGTGTGAGTGGGGTCCTTCCTGATGCAGGGGACATATCTGTTATGGTGGGGAGGCTGACTCCAACAGTCTTCTGTGCAGCCTTCACCACTCTCTGCAGAACTTTTCTTTCTGCATCTGTGCAGCCTCCATGCCCCACGTTGATGCTGGAGCACAGGATGCTCTCCACCAAAGCAAATGTGTAAACAAAATTCATACAGACTTCAGTCAGTTTTTTTTTTTTTTCCCCATTATTTGAGATGTTTACTTTCTTCCTGTGTCGTGCAGCACAACATCAGATGTTTGGTGCAGGAGATGGATAACATCCTGGCAGAACAAAAAGTTGGGAGCTGCGTGACAGAGAAGGCAAAGTGGTGGGAGGGTCGGCGAGCTCTTGACCTTCGAGTTGAGGTGATTAGCAGGATGAACACTTGCATTCAGCTGCAGTTTACAAACAGCCAAAACAACAAGCAGGTTTTTTGTTTTGTTTTGCCTGAGAATTGTTGAAATGAGTTGAAACCTTTTTATTTTTTACAGCAACTGCTGAAAGAAATGGAAGAGTTACTTGGCTGCTGGAAGAGCCTTCTGTCCCCACTTTCAGCAGATCCGGAGCTCTCCACGCAGGCCCAGGAGCTTTGTAAGGCCTTGTCTTCAAGAGGAGTGACGGTGAATGAGCAGACGCTGAAAGTATGTTGGATCTTTTGGTACGATCTTCTGATCTCCAGGACAGAAACCACTAAAATCTGTGGTTTGTCTTTTCAGGTTGTGCTCTCTGCATCTCACATGCTTTCTGATGAAGATCTCAAAAGATTTGCACTTGGTCTTTCTCCACTGTGGGACCTCGAGTGTGATCAACTTCTCCATGCAGCAGTTTCCAAGATCTCTGAGAGAAATGAGAATCAGAGTCATATGGTTCTAATTCTTGATAAGGTTGGTAGACTTTTACTTTTATTACGATACAGTCTCTTTCCATACTTTAAACTTTCTCTTGTCCTGCCCATGACTTCTGATCTGCTGGAGATAATTTTTTGAAACTTCATACACATGCATCATCAAAGGCAGTGTCAGATACACTTTTCATCAGCCCAGCTCCAAGGTCAAGGTCACAAATCATGATTAAATGTTCTACAAGCTCTTTTCTCGTCCAGACCAATGCTATAGATTGCTGTAAAATACAGTAGTTAGACATACAACGTGCTGTATGCAGTACTCTTGTTGAAATTGTAATGAGTGAATTTTCATTTTATTTGCTCATCAATCTGTCTGTTTGCAGTTCCTTCAAAAGCTGCCATGGGAGAGCGTCTCTGTCCTGAAGTCCTGCTCTGTTAGTCGAATGCCTTCTTTACATTCACTGCTTGGTCTGAGCTTCCAGAAAGAGGTACAGTTCAACACTATGCTCTACAATTGTCAGTTTGATTGGTGGTTCTGATTTAATTTTGTGTTTATAAACTTTTAGATGGACTCTCAGTCCATCCTGAGACAAGGTGTGAACGTGAGCAAGGTCTTCTACGTCCTGGATCCTGATGCCAATTTAACAAATGCTCGGGATCGATTCAAGGAGTGGTTTAGCAGGTAGGGCTAATATAAATTGATTTACCTTTGTGTATTTTAATTACTCGTTTTTCCTTCTCTTCACTGAAAAACACATTTTGTTATAGTAGACCAGACTGGCAGGGTGTGTGTGGAGCTACTCCTGACCCGAGTCAGCTAGAAGAAGCTGTTGCAACCAAGGATTTATACATGTGAGTTGGAATATTTTCTGTAAACAAAATGTGGAGGGGAAAAACGATGGTTACGTATTGTAACCCCAGATTCTATGAGGTTGAGCGTAGCCCTTTAAAGCTACACCTATTGGATTTATCCCTGCGCTTCGCGCCAACATTGAAGACTTTTAGTCCACGCCCACCTACTGTGGGCCCCACCTATGTCCACTATAAAACCAGGTTGGACTATAATTCTCCTCTCAAAAGGCAATATTTTTCTCCTGCCAAATGAGAGCCAGTGAGGCCCAGGTTTAAAGGGCTACGCTCACACTCATAGAATCTGGGGTTACAATACGTAACCATCGTTCTATTTTGTGTGAGCTCCGCCCTTTAAATGAACTTGTGATGCTTTTAGGGCTAAAAGCAGGGTTCGGCCTAAGTTCAGCTGAACTCCCCATCTCCTTGAATTTAAAAAAAGGAAGGAAACAGACAGGCCTGTCAAGTCACTTACCCTCTTAGCTGATGTTAAAGCTAACAACAGAGCTGTTTTAAAGGATAAAAACTGTAACGAAATCTGATCTAATGGCTCGAATGGATCTTTAGTTAATGAATTCAATACAGTAACCAAATCCCATTGTGGAGCCAAGGTGCGTGAGGCTGGTCTCAGCCGTCTGGCACCTTTCAGGAAACGCTTCATTAGGGGATGATCAAACACAGTTCTATCATTAAACCCCTCGTGACAGGAAGAGATTGCTGCAGCATAAAGTTTAATTGTGCTGAAGGCCAGATTCCTGTCCAGCAGAAGCTGTAAATATGACAGAATGGAGCCCAGAGGACATGAGGATGGATCCAACTGTTCCAACTGTTTGTCCAGGCACCATCGCTGAAAAGCAGCCCATTTAGATGCGTAAACAGTCTTAGTGGACTTTGCTCTTGCTCCCTGGATGATGCATATAACGTCTCTAGAAAACCCAAGGTTTTCTAAACGCTCATGTTCAGCAACCAAACCAGAAGATGTTGTCCTATCACTGGAAAACTCTTTATTGCTCCCCCTGCTTGTAGGAGAGCGTCATCTCTCCAGGGGAGTTCCATGACCTGACTGTCCGTTGCTGAAGCGCCAGAAACCATGGTGCGTTCAGGCGTTCCGGTGCGATCAGGATCATTGATAATTTCTTCTCCTTCACTCTCTCCAGCAGCGCTGGTAGTAGAGGAACTGGAGGAAAGGCATAAATCAGTGTTTGAGGCCACGGTTTGTGAGCAAACGCGTCCACCCCCAACGGGGGGTTGTCCCGTGGACTCAATGAGAAGAACGGGGGACACTGAACATTTTCTCTGGTGGCCATTAAATCCACCTCCGCTCTCCCGAACCTGCTCCAAATGTATGAGATCAGGTCCGGGTGAAGAGTCCAATCTCTGTCCAACGGCCCGTCGCGGGACATAATGTCTGCCCATCTGTTCAGCACACCTGGAATAAATAAATATCGCCTGAAATGACCTCACTTTCCCCAGGGGAACCCCTTCTGACAAGGTTCTGAGATTCCCCCAGAACACCAGGTCCGCTTCCACTGACGGCGGGACCGTGACTCAGCGATGTTTGTGACGTACTGAGTCGATCCTCTGCTGTGCAAACCATTTCTGCAGCTGACGTATGTTTAACAAACCTGGTTTTACAACTGTGTGGGCGGACGCCATCATTCCTAATAAACGCATTATTGACAACGCTGGTACAGATCTGTGGTGCTGGATATACCGGATGAGTGACGTCAGCGAGTCCTTCCTCTGGTCTGACAAGACTGCTGTCATGGTCTCGGTGCAGAAAACAACTCTTAAGAAGGTTATTTTCTGTGCTGGAACCACAGAAATTTTCTCCCAGTTCATTGCGAAGCCCAGGCGCGATAGATGATTCACCAGATCGACTGTCTGGGCTTCCGCTTCCTGTCTCGAGCCAGGCAGAAGATCGTTGAGATAGAATATCCTGACGCCCCTTGAACGGAGCGGTTGTAACGCCGCTTCGATAATTTTCGTGAAAGTGTGGGGATCCAACGCATACCCGAACGGGAGGCGGTTGAACTCGTAACTGACCCCTTGGAACACAAATCTGAGGAACTTTCAGTGTTTGGTTACTATGGGAACATGGAAGTAGGCGTCGCGGAGGTCGACGCTCACCAACCAGTCCCCTCTAGTCACGTAATCGAGGATGCGTTTTGTGGTCAACATATGAAAGGGTCAAGTCATAATGTGTTTGTTGAGGAGCGATAAATCTAAAATCGGTCTCGACCCTCCTGACTTCTTGGGGACGAGGAAGTATTTTGAATAAAACCCGGTCCTCTCCTCGTTGGGAGAAACTCCGGAAATGACGTGTTTTGTCAATAGTTCCTGAAGTTCCGACTGAAGCGCTAACCCCTGCTCTGTGGAGGTTCGCTTCGTTTGTAGCACCCCGTTGAATTTGGGTGGTGCTCCCGCAAACTGCAGAGAATAGCCCTTGCAGATTACTCGCTTTAGCCATCTGTTTAGCGAGCAAGACTGGAGCCACTCGGCACTGTGATCTGACAGTGGAGCTGCTTGTCTGTCCTGTTTCATTAAAAAGGATAACCTGGCCTCTACCGCCACCAAGCCGACAGAGTCTGCGTTGGTCCATGGGAGGCCCTCCGAGAAAGGGGCGTTCACCAAGCGCCGCGTCACAGCTGCTGCTCGGTTCTTCGTTTGCAACTGGCAGACTAGACAGACGTCTTTTTTTTGAGCGATTTGTTGACTGCACTCGCCTCGGGGAGACTGGGAGGAGGAGTAGACGTAAAAGTCCTGGTCTGATCAAATGATCCAACACCAGGCTCATGGTTTTTAACACTGTCTAAGAGAACGGAGGCGTCTCTGACTTGCGTGTTTGTCGTGCCGCTCTTCGTTTGTCGACATCTGAAGGAGCGGGCCCCCACCCTCGTGTGGGGAGGCGGGGTTGAGGAGGTCACAGAGAGGTCTGAGCCTGCACCTGTCAGCTGACTTGCTGCTTGAATGTTGCAGAGACACATTTTGTACAGAATTGCTGGGTAGTTTTAACACCAGAAACAAAACACTTATGTGGAGATGCGTTCACATACCTTGAACAGGAAGGGTTCAACCACTCGAAATGAGAAACACTGCTTTTTACGACAGATTCTTTATTTGAACTCAAATAAACGCCATCAGTGCACACACCTCCTGCGCACTGTCACTTTTTATAATGACTCTTCTTAAAGTCCTGGTGCTGGCCAGCCCATGGGTGATGACGGCCCCTGGCGCCCCAGGCCTCTGGAAGGACTGAGCGGGGTGATTTCTCAGTGGGGCTGGTGGCGGCGGCGCCGAGAAGGTCGAGGTGGGTGCAGACTGCAGAGCGACGCTGTTGCTGGCGGAAGCCTCTGCCTTGGTCGCGTGGTTCTGGTCTGGGCGACACCGTGTGCTTCCTCACTTGCTCTAGCGCCTCTGATGAGGAGCGCAGCTGCTCAAAAACCGAGCCGAAGACCCCATCGCCTAATATCGGCCCACCCAGCAGATCCTTCTTCAGCTCATCCGGGATGGATAACGAAAGCCCCAGCCACAGCTGTCTCTGTAGGAGTGTCGCCCATGCAGCGATGCGGGACACGCAGATTGCCTGAGCGGCGCACAGGTTTGTGATGACATCCACCGCGTCTCCCACCGTGGCGTCTGATGAAACCCGCCTGATGTTGAGCGCTAAAAGCGCAATGTTATTTGAGGCCGCACCAACCTGAGCTGCACACTGGTGGATGCGGTCCTGCATCTTCGCAGCGAGCAGGTCACCAGGCACTGGCGGAAAAATCCGCTTCCCGATGTGCTTGGACGCTCGAACTCCGAACACCGCCAGCAGACTCGGTTCGAGTGGGGGCAATGCTGGGAAGTCCTGGGCTGTGAGCCAGTCTGAGGGGGTCTTTAAATGCGCTCTGCAGGAGGGACACCACAGGACGTCACTTTGGTGGTGCCTTCAGGCTAGGGCTGAACGATTTTGGAAAATAATCTAATTGCGATTTTTTTTCTATAAATTGCGATTGCGATTTAAAATGCAATTATTTTTTTAATACCATCTCAAGTATTTTTCAACAAACAGAAGCAATAAATCAATCGGTTTTATAATAAACGTCATATTTATTTAACGCAGAGATCTTTTAGATGTAAAAAAAATCCAACTCTTGGAACAATAATGTAAACAGTCACTCAGTAACAGCAGCAAACAACAGACTAAAGTGCAAATTGAATATGGCACTGTTAGCTACAACACAAAATAAACTAGTAACTGACAGATACTAGTTTATTTTGTGTTGTAGCTAACAGTGCAAGAAGATTTTTCTGGTCCTCAATTTTTGCATGCGTGTGAGACTCACACACATGCAAAAATTGAGGACCAGAAAAATCTTCTCACTTTGTTAGTTAAAAACATTTGACAGTCCTCACTCTGTAGTAAAAACAAGTACACACACACACTATGCCAATATATTTGTAATATTAATTTACATACCTATGGCAAGATGCAATCGGTGCCCAAAACACTGCAGTCTGGTCCATTCATTTAGCTGTGCTGCCATCACCATGTTGGATGCGTTGTCTGTTGTTATGCAGATGTGGTTTTCTTCCTGCAGATCCCAGCAGGCAAGCCCCTCTCTCAGGCCGGCTGCAATGTTTTCCCCCGTGTGATCATCCGGAAAATAGGATGCTTGAAGGCAGGCAGCAAGCTTTTAAATTAAAATCTTCATCGATGAAATGAACTGAGATTTTTATTAATGAAAAGTGCATTATAAATTGAATTCATTATTATTATTATTATTATTAAACTCTGGTATGGCTCAGATGTACGGCTGGACCACAGATCAGTTGTTGTGGCAAAAAACTCCACAGTTTTCAGCTCCGCTGCAACTCTGTTTCCGCATTTTTTATACGGCTCAGGTATAGCAACTTGGCTAAAATATGTGCGTGAGGGCATTTGGTAGCACTTATCCAGTGTGTTTAACAAAGCCATAAAGCCGGGCTTGTTCACGATATGAATGGGCATCATGTCTTTTGCTATGAACTCCATTACTGCTCGAGTTATTTCAGCGTGCCGCTTCGAATTAGGTCCATAAGGAGTTATATTTTCAAACAGTTCGGTCAGTGATCCCTGTCGGCTCGTACTTTGCGTATTTGAAGATGAAGCACTGGTCATTGGCATTTTAGTCTTGCAAATATATGAGGCTTTGTGGTGCTTTTTTTTTAATGTTGAAAAAGGTTTGTCGTGTTACCTCACGTCGTAGCAACATTAGCCAGGCACGTTTTGCACAGTACCTGACGTGCTGCCCCTCTTCGGTATTAGACTTTCAGTTTCAGCTTCTGTCGAGCCTGAAGCCATTATTTTAAAGCGCGCGGTGTTCGCTTGACTTCTCCTCCCTGCCTGCTCTGTTTTGCTCTGCTCCGTCTGGTTGCTCACTCCCAAGTCACGTGACCAGTCAAATCGCAGCCCGTGCGATTACAGATTTGCGTTTTAACATATCGCGAGATTATCGCAAATGCGATTACCGTAATCGTGCAGCCCTACTTCAGGCACAGACATGCCGCACACGTCCGCAGCCCACCTTATAATCCCAGGGAGGACGTTGAGGAGGGAGGAGTGGCTGCCTTGCGCTCCCGGGGGCTCAGCTGGGGGGGGGAGGCGACTTCACCGGCGCTGGCGAATGAGTCTGGCTGGATGCGGCTGATGAAGGCAGGAGGGCGCCGGTTCTGGTCCGTCTGGTGCGTGGTCCGGGGCGTGCGCGCCGGATGGTTCGGTTCCCTCGTTGTGAGATAGGGCCGGTCCCGTGCTTCCCTGAGGACAGGACGGGACTCTGTAGCTAGTACTCTCCTGGGGACGGAGGCAGGGCGAGGCTGGCTCCGAGCCTTCAACGGAGGGAAGACCGCCTCCACTAGCTGTCTTAGAGCAGACTATGTCGGCTAGGTCTCATAGCCACCTGCACGCTGCTGCTTCCACCGTCGGCTGGTGCTGCTCCGGGACTCGATGGTGAAGAGGTCCACTCGACGCTGCCTCTCTTCCGGCGGAGGCACGCTAGGCAGCAGCAATGGGGCCCCATTGCCTACTGCGCGGGCGTGGCACCGATGCACGTCTCGCAGTTTGTGCAGGTCGGAGGCCAGGATGAAGCCCTCGCTGCAGCCTGGGCAGTATCTGAATGAAGGTCTGGACATCATGTTTTCGTTGTTGGTTGAAGAAAAATCGGGAGCAGAATTATAGTCCACCCTGGTTTAAGTGGACATAGGTGGGGCCCACAGCAGGTGGGCGTGGACTAAAAGTCTCCATTGTTGGCGCGAAGCGCAAGGATAAATCCAATAGGTGTAGCTTTAAAGGGCGGTGCTCACACGAAATAGAACACCTTTTTACAATTTTCACACATCACTGTGTTAGTTTTCTACTTTCACCCTCGGTAGCTGAACTGCAGCTCCCACCAGAGGCAGAAACAAGACATTTGATGCTTGTTGTCTTCATCTTTGACCAATTTCAAAGAGTTTTGACAAAAAAGAAAAGTTTCCGAAATACAGTAGCAATCAAATGCGTTTATTTTTTTTTACTTTTTTTTAACAAATTGGTCATTCATTTTTGAAGCAGTGCGTTTATTTACCGTACTTGCCGCCTGCCGTACATGTCGCACCTCCATATAAGTCGCATCAGACCAAAAATATCGAATAAAGTGGAAAAATAAATGTGTCGCTTCGTTCTTCGTTAAACCCTCCCTGAAGCACCTACAATTGAAGAATGGTTAAAAATTGTACAGGAAATGTACATTATAGAGAAGTTGTCATTGTCTGTTAAACGTCAAAGGGAACCTTTTTTCAAGATCTGGACAAAGTATACAATTATGTAAAACCAGTAATCCCCGTGGAGTACGTCAGTAATGGGATATTATCGGCATGTTACATACCGGTAATCTGTCCATGTTATACTTGTTTCACTATTTCTATTATTTTATTTTGACTTTTTTTTCTTCTTTCCTTTATTCTCAAAAAAGAAAAACTAGATTAGTAAATGTTAGTCCCACATTCACAACCGTCAGGTGGAAATGGATTTGTAAACGGAAAATGGATTTGTAAACGGAAGAGACTTGGCCTGTATCATTTGCTTCTCCAAATAAATTATAAATTAAAAAATAAATATATAAATATGTCGCTTCGCCAGATAAGTTGCATCTGTTATGCGTCACCGCTGACCACCCATAAATGTGGGCCGGTGTTGTCAAAACTAATTGGCTGCCAAATGGTGGCCGTGGGAGTGTGCACGGGAGGACTTTAACAAGACTAACACTTAAAAACAATTACAGGTAGTCCCCGACTTACGAGCGAGTTCCGTTCCTACGACTGTCTCGTAAGATGAAATCTCGTACGTCGGAACACGAAACACGTGTTCTCGTAAGTCCGGATTTTCGGTCGGAAAATTTATGCTAGCGCTACTACGAACACTCGTTTTTCATCACAAATGTTCATACTAGTTCATAAACATGCTCAGAAACTTGTTTCCAAACGGTTAGCTAACACACTTTCATCTAAAAACGCATAAAAGTGCTGTATTTTTTGTATGTTCGTTACAAATTTACTGCTCGTTCGCCAGCTCGTACGTCCGGAACCTCATAAGTAAGAGCGCTCGTAAGTCGGGGACTACCTGTATTTGTTTGCTCGACGCTACCGGTATATCAAAGATGTGTCTCAGTTGAACTTTTCCTTAATAAATGCACTTTAACGGTCAAATCAGCTGCCTTTCGCCTGGTCGGCGCGGAGTTCCGGAGCGAGACGAAGGTGGCTTTGTATGGCAAGCCAAGTGTCTCATTAATAGCCACTTTTACCTATTAATGAGACTCTTGACTTGTCATATTGTTCGAAGGCCCTCTAGCGACTGAAAATGGTAGTGTTAAATTTTTTCCATGTCAGAATGAATGAAATTGTCAGATTTCAGCCAAAAATTGGATTATAAATGTGAGGAAAAAAACATATTTCAGTTGCTTCGGTGTATAGTTCGCAGGACTTACAAAAAGATGCGACTTATACAGCGAAAAATACGGTAAACTTTTCACTTCTAATGCATTTTGTGTTAACGTTGCATGTTGTGAGACAAACTGTATTAATCAACCTGATGGGCAGTCCAGTTAAATACCACACAAATGAGACGCTTCTTGTAACTCAAGTGGACGACCAGTATCTCCAGTTTCAGGCCAACATTATGGATGTTTACACACACACACGTTCTTATCCCCTCCTCTGTGTTTTAGTTATGTGGGACACGGAGCTGGTGCCAGATTCCTGAACAGCCAGTCAGTCCTCAAACAGCCGATGAGAGCGGCTTCACTGCTTTTCGGCTGCAGCAGCGCAGCTTTGGCTGTGAGAGAAAATCAGGAAGGACAAGGCATCGTTCTCCATTACCTCATAGCTGGCTGGTGAGATATTTGTCTTCACACTTTCGTCTACTCACATAGTTCATTTGATCGTATGAATCGAGTTATTTTTATTAAAGAAATGGCAGACTGTGTGGGCTTGGTTAGTTTTAGAAAACTGAATGGAAAATTAGTAGAACTAGAGTTCTGTGATGGAGTTAAATTCAAAGCGGTTTACTCCTCAGATAAAAAGTGTTAACGGAAACATTCATATAAAATAATTTAACTTATCATTTTTATATATGAATGTTTCTGTTCAGTGCTCTGGGATGACTTCTGTTGTGACTTTGCACTATAAATAAACTGAATTGAATTGAATATATCAGATGATACTCCTAATGGAAACTGATGGGAAATAGTTTGCTGCTTTTGGTTTATTTTAAAAATACTTTGGCGTTTTGTTATTGATCCTTCTCCAACGGCCAAATTCCTTCATATCGAAGCATCTCGTATGACCTTCAGATGCTGTTTGAACGGATGAAGTTTAAAGTTTCAGAGAAACTTTTGTCGCTCCATTTACTAACTGAGTATGTCTAATTAGCACCTGCTTGTGTATTCAACTTCTACACAAGAAAAAACAAGAAACAGCAGCATTTCTTCATAAAAATAAAAAATAAAATTGCTTTTTCAATTTAGATCCAAATAATCTATAACTGTTTTTATTGTTTGATATTTCCCAGACTCTTTTAACATTGGGAAAAATCCTGAAGACCTTTAGATGCTAACTCCAGTCTAAGAAAATCAGTTTTTTTCACAGATTTGTGCCATAATTTTTTTTTGTTTTTGTTTTTGTAGTCCCTTCATTTTGGGCTGCTTATGGGATGTAACCGATCGGGATATCGATCGCTTCACTAAAGCCCTGCTCGAGTCGTGGTTATCAGCTGGGCCTGGGGCTCCTCTCCTGGACCACATGGATTCATCACGTCAGGCCACGCAATTTAAGTACCTCGTCGGAGCAGCACCTATTGTCTACGGCCTCCCAATTCATCTGCAGTAGGACCAGAAGTCCTGAAGTCTGCTGCTGCAAACACATCACTTTGATGCACAGCAGCGTCAAGCTTAACTTGGAGAGAGCTTGTTGAATGAGTTTTTTCATATTTAAACCAGAGTTGTTGTTGTTTTTTTTGCTGTTAATACAGTCTTTATTAGTTTATTTCAAATCCTCAAACTTTTGTAAAACAAATGTTTTTAGCCTCATATTTTATATAAATGAGCTTTCACATGCAATGTTTTCAGTACAAGAGCTCATGTCTGGTGATGTGTTGCACTTGTCTGTATAAAGCTGTTTACTGTTGACAGAAGTTCAGGTTTGACCTGTTTTTATTGATGACTAAATTGTTATGAATAAAGCCTTTTTCAGATTAAATTGGGAGTAACTTTTGACGTTTTAGAAATGTTTACAATAAATTCAGGTTTTCCCATTTCTGTGCTAAAAACTTCATTAAGAGCTATATAATAAAAGGCCACGCTCACTATTTTCAGATTATTTTTTCAGTTTGCATTTTTGACAAACTTTCTTTTTAACAAATTGGTGTATATAAATGAATAAAAGCATGAATTCACATTTCTGTTTTAATTGTTGATCTTTTGAAATAAATTTGTGCATTCTTTTAAAGATGCAGTGTCACAAAATCATTAAAAAAAATTAATCTGGTCTTAAGTGTTCCCAACTGAAACGATGTTAGTAAAAAATAAAAGCATTACAACATACCTGATCAGTGCAAATGTGCACATGGTAATTTATATTAAATGGTCATTTAATTGCTTCTTTCGCTGTAAAAATTGGATATAAGAAAAAAAAAAAGGGTCCAAAAAGAATATAGTAAACTGCAAAGTTTTTTTTTTTTTATCCTTATGGGGAGCTTTTCACACCTGTGGACACGGGCACACCTGCGGTGCTGGATGAAGGACCAGTGGAGTTTAATTGTGAAAACGTAATTTTGATTTTGTGTGACGTCTACTTATTTGACCCATCAAAATAAAACCAGTCCCATAAATTAAAGCTGCAGTTCTGTAGTGCAGTCTGTAAGTTGTCTATAAAAATATATTTTTAACATTTCTTCACTCTGTCACTATCTCCTGACAGATTGATGTTAGACAAAGAAATCTGAGAAAAACTATAGTCTCCTTGCTTCTCTAAAAGCATTTCTAAAAAGCCACAGTGACCCGCCGTTAACCAGCCAATAAAAACAGCTTCTCACGCTTCTAACCCACCCCCTCCCCATACCCACGCAGGTTCTCGTTCAAAGTATTGCAAAGCGATGCAAAACTGTTTTGTATGTGACACAAATGTATTAAATTCCCCGGCCGTCATCCCTGATCTGGACTTTTGTTTTTTTGCCAAAAGTCAAGTGATCGCTTCCTCCTCCACTGATCCATGACTGAAATTATGAGGAAATGGATGAATTTGTCACGAGCGAATTAAACTCTGGTTCAACGTGGCTGCGCGAGGCTCAGCAGATTTCATGGTGTTCTGGTGTGCTGGACCAGCGCTCCCTGTTTTTATTTTATTTTTTAGAACGTTTTATTAACCTATAAACACCGAACTTCGCAGTGGCTGACAGGACATGCAGTGGAGGCGGAGCATTCGGAAGCAGAGCTGAATTTCAGCAAGAGGGAGCAGAGCCATATATGGCTCTGAGGGGGGAGGGACCAGAAACGTGTCTCTGTTCCTAAGTTCCAGCATGTTCCAGAAATTACATATAGCACCTTTAACCCTATTAAAACGCCGGTGTCTCTGCAGACACTTTTTCCACACGTTTTCCCAAACTATTTTTAGATTACCGTAACTCTGCAACCGTTTGTGCTATCAGAAAAATTCAAACGGTGTCTGAAAGAAAAAAAAGTGCGCTTTTAGGCTCTTTTTGCTACAGTTACGGTAGTCACCCTCCGTGAGCTGGAAACGAAAGCGAGTCCTTTGTCTTCAGCACGAAGCAGCTTGAGCAGGAAAAACATGCGCAGCAGAGCAGAGATTCAGATAAAACTATGTCAAATCAAGGAATAAAAAGACAATAAAGAGATTCCTGGATGATTTGAATTTGGAGAAGTTTCTTTTTGTTCTTCTGAAGAAAAAGCTGAAAAAACATTTGATCTAACAATCTAATAACTTTTTGAATTTTATTTCTGAATGAATGAGGGCTGTTATTTGGTGGATAATTGTTTTATACTGGGTACATATAATAGGATATAGTTTTATTTCATTTTTTATATTTTATTTTGTTTTTGGAATAGTATATCAAGTCTATAACATATACTATTCATCAGTTTGTACTTTGTTTGTGTAGAAGATAATGAGAAAATGTAGGGAGGGGAAATTCGCCTGTAAATAATTTGAATTGTTAGTCTGTTTCTTATTTGTAAAAATAAGTGAGAATAAAAAAAACATTGTAAATATGTTCTATAGTGTTGAAATTGTTAATTTATGATGCAAAATCTGTACTGCATGTTCAAATGCAGTGTTTTATTTGCATAAAATCTCTAAAATCTAATTTCGCTTATTGTTTTTTCTTGATGCTAAACAGTTTAATAGTTGTTTTTTAACAAGTATAATGTAAAATAATGCCAGATATTGAAAGATCTAAATATTCTGAACAAATGTGCTGAAGCACTTGTCCATAGAACATTTTCTTCATATTTTCTAGTGAAAAACAAGTAAAAATTGCCAGGCGGAAATTTGAGGCTTAGGTGTAAAAGGGACATTGACAAAATGTCCCTCAAAGACATTGACAAAAGACAGCTGGAGGACTGGACAGCCAAAAGGTGCAGTGAAGCCAGCTGTGACTGTGACAGCCCCCTCTGCTGGATAAGTGGAAGTGTTGCAGGAGTTCACTTGTTTCATCTTTACCCGCTTCTTCCTTTTCGGGTTTCGGTGGTCACTGGTGTCCATGTCTAGCTATCACTACGAGAGTTGGGGGACATACTGGACAGGTCGCAAGTCCATCAAGGAGACAATTTAACCTTCGATAACTCATTTACTATAGAGACCTCTTTTAAACAAGGAACACAATAGACTATCATAAAAAAAAGCATATGAAATGAAAAATAAATTGAAAGTATATAAAAAACAAAACAAAAATATGAAGCGATGTAAAGTACTAAAGGAACTTGTCTGTTGTGTAGTTGTAGTGTTGATTTTGTCCACATGAGGGAGGTGTTTAATTAAATCACCCTCCGTCCACCGGAAACCGAATCAGAGTTGCCAGACATACGATATTTCTCGTACTATGTTTTTACATTTAACCCCACCCTTTTTCTCTACCATATCATTCTGATCGCATGTTCGCCAGTCACAATCATATACACATGTTTATGGTAAGAACGCACACCTCATCTTTCCCTCTCCCCTACTGAGAGAGAAAGCGCACCCTCACTCAACACAAACGAATATTTTGTGTCAAAATACGGTAATTTTTAAGTCACTACACTATTTCGTTCATTTCTATCTGGCAACCGTGGAGCGCAGTCCTCACGCTTCCAACATGGCGGTGAATCTCACAGACCTCTCCCTGTCTCAGTTGGAAGGATTAAAAAGCCAACTTGACCAGGTATTACTATATATCTGCCATGTTTTAGTTCTTATATTTAACTGTATTGAGACAGGTCGCTGGACTGAAACAGAAATGTTTTTTTATTTTACGTTCAGCTGCTGAAAATCGCAAGCTGCGGCGTCTCCTGAACATTTCTTCCTGTGTGTCACAGACTGCTGCTATATTTTATTTATATCTTAATGTTTCTTTTCAGGAAGTCGAGTTCTTGACGTCTTCGATAAGTCAGCTGAAAGTTGCACAGGGCAAGTTTGTTGAGGCTAAAGACAGTTTGAATGTGCTCAACAAAAACAGTAAAGGTGAGTTGGCTTTTTTAGAACTAAATAAAGCAGTTAGCTCCAAAAGGGCTAGTTAGCTGGTGTATTACGTTGTAGATTCTCTCAAAATTTCAGTCATTTTTATCTACGAATCTGTGTACATTAAATCATTTTTACCCTTTTTTTAATCTCTTTTTCTCAAACAGGAAAAGAAATCCTTGTGCCCCTCACCAGTTCTGTATCCTTTCAAATATTTTATACATATACTGTATTACAAAAAAAAAATCATAACTACAATCCATGTCCATTTCACATTTGCATCATTGTCTACACTGTCCACTACAACTTTGTTCTGCTTAACTTTGTGACAAATGTGCGCAAGAATTTTGTTTAGCATCTTTGAACACTGACATTTTGAATTTATTTGCAGCACCATTATTGAAGGAACAAATTGCAAAGATAAATGCAATAATTTAATTTTATCACTAACAGCATAACTGTTGGCATGACCTGATTTGATTTATTTCTGTGACCGAGGCACAGCAATATTTATTCAAAGATGTTTTGAGCCTTTCAAGTTTAAAGTATGGTTGTCCCCTAACTATTGTTTGCACTCAGATGTACGTCCCTGGAACATTAAATGATGTTGACCATGTCTTAGTGAATGTGGGGACAGGTTATTATGTTGAAAAGGTAATGAAAGAATAATTAAAAGCTTTTCCAATAATAATGCAATAAGTAAAATCTATTCAAAGTAAGTGGAACGTAAACATATATGTTTTGTGTTTGTTTCTGTAGAATGTGGGGGATTCAAAGGCGTTCTTCAAGCGAAAAATAGACTTCCTTACAACGCAGATAGAGAAAATTCAGCCAGCTCTTCAAGAAAAACATGCTATGAAACAAGGTAAAGGCATTTTTAAAAGTTTAATGTATAAATCCGTGTTTTATTCCTTTCATTTTTTTTATTTACATTTTTTTATTTTAATAAATCTGCAGAACAGATCATTCTTCGGTGTGATGCTTTTGACCTGTTTTGTTTTACGTTGTCATGACTATTTTGTGTTCGCTGAATTTCACAAATTGCTCCCAATAACAAAAATAATTGTCTATTAAATGTTAAAAGTATATACTTTTAAACAAGCTCAAGTTTTTGATCTTGTATTTATTCATTCAAATGTGGAAAAAAAATAAAGGCAGGCATAAATATAGTTTAGTGTTTAATTTAGTTCTTGTTCTCTTTGGGAGTCATCCTCTTTGTACAACCTGTTAGATTTGTTTTCAATTAATATCAGAATCTTCAACTGCTTGCCTGAAAGAGATTTACTTTTTGTAATAACTGTGGCAAAGGTGCAGGACTTCAAGTACTTGGGGTCCACTGTCCAGGAAAATGGGATATGTGGTAAAGAGGAGAAAAAGAGAGTCCAGGCAGGATGGAGTGGATGGAGAAAAGTTTCAGGAGTGATTTGTGACAAAAAGGTGTCAGCAAAGGTCAAAGGAAAAGTTTACAAGACAGTGGTGAGACCAGCTATGTTGTATGGTCTGGAGACAGTGTCACTGACAAAAAGACAGGAGAAAGAACTGGAAGTGGCAGAAATGAAGATGCTGAGGTTCTCCTTAGGAGTGACAAGGATGGATAAGATCAGGAATGAGATCATCAGAGGTACAGCACATGTTGAACAACTGGGAGATAAAGTTAGGGAGGCCAGACTGAGATGGTTTGGACATGTCCAGAGGAGGGACAGTGGGTATATTGGTAGAAGGATGTTAGAAATGCAGCTGCCAGGAAAAAGACAAAGAGGAGATATATGGATGCAGTTAGAGAGGACATGGAGGTAGTTGGAGTGAGGACAGAGGATGCAGAGGACAGAGTGAGGTGGAGGAGGATGACTCACAGTGGCGACCCCTGAAAAGGGAAAAGCCGAAGGAAGAAGAACTGTGGCATGAACTCTCTGTGTCAGCATTATTCACATCTGGACATGTTGAAAACGTCAGCCTAACATGCATGTTTTTGGTCTTGGGAGGAAACTGGAGTATCCGACGAAAACTCATGCATGCAAGTTTGCACATGCATTGCACACACCACCCAGAAGCCCCCACCCCCTCTCCCCCGGCCGGGATATTATCTGACGACCTGAGAGGCAGCAGCTCTACCCACTGCACCACTGTGCCGCCCTAAAAATAGACAACTAAATACAAAAAAAAAAACATTTGACTTTGATTCTTTAAAACAATTTGTATTAATATGTTTCAAATTAGATGATGTTTTACAGTAAGATTTAAAGTGCGTCTTTCACTTTAAACGCATGTAGTAGCCTTTTCAATTTAATATGTCTAAAACTCTAATTTTCATCAAAAATATCAGAGTCAGAGAGTCTTTATTGTCATTTGCACCGCATGTGGTACATGTGATGAAAACGAGATTATGTACACGAGGTCCCAGTTACATCCAACAACAAATGAAAGAGAAAAACAGTAATAACATCTAGAACTAACTAAGAAAAGCATCAACTAGTAATACACTAAGCCTAATATAGTGGGAATAAACAGCAGCACGAACATGAGTTTGTATGAGCAGATGGTCACAGATGAACACAGATGAACACAGCAACAAGAAAACAGATCAGCATCAGTATGATGTGATATTTTGCAGTGTTTATTTTTTATTTTATTTTTATTTATTCATGAGTCTAACAGCCTCAGGGTAGAAGCTGTTCCTCAGTCTAGTGGTTCTACACTTGATGCTCCTCAACCTCCGTCCTGAGGGGAGTGGGGCAAAGAGTGAGTGTGCTGGATGAGTGAGGTCTTTCATGATGCAGGTGGCTCTTTTCCTGCATCTGGAGGTGTAAATGTCTGTGATTGTGGGGAGACTGACTCCAACAGACTTCTGTGCAGCCTTCACCACTCTCTGCAGAGCTTTCCTCTCTTCAACTGTGCAGCCTCCATGCCACAAAAAATATGGCTCATATTTCAAAATAAAATGTGCTACAACTACCAGTTTGGTCTTCCCTCGCTACTCTGTCTAAAAAAAGCGCCCCCAGCGGGAAACCGGAAGTGACATCACGGGAGGGGAACGTTCGTGCTTTAGCTGAGAAAGATATGGGATCGCACCAGGAGGAGGCAACAGATTGTAAAGTTGTTTTGACATAAGTATGTCATCTCTGACTACTACATCAAATATCTAGCCAAATAACTTCTAGATACAGTATAAACTACCTAAAGCTAAAAATGGTTTACATTTATATATAGCCTAAATATAGAGATACAGCATTAATTACACCACCGATGGAATTAACTACCGGTACATTAGCCTAATCTTTAGCTCCCTAAACAAAAAAAAATTCGCTCCAATTTTTTCTGCTGCCAGAGAGTAATTATATGTTTTTTTTATTTACAAACTGATGCCCTGTAGAAGACATTTGAAATAAAATTTGATTTTTTATTCATTTTTAAGACACGCAACCGTGTCGAGCTAGCTTCGGTTTACTTCAGTGTATATTGTAATTCATAGCTCCTATACCACTTTCAACCATTTCAACCAAACAATGAATAAAATTATATTCTGCCAATAAACGTTCTTCAAAAACATACCCCCCTGGCTACTTCCAATTTACGAGCTTCTGGACGGCAGAGACTGCTGCTGGCAGACGCCATTGTTGTTACAGCTGCATCAGGTCCCGGTGGATCTTGCTCGCTTCTGTCGGTCCCACTGCTGTGAACTGATGGTACTACAGCAGATTTCAGCCTGATCTTGTCCTTACTTCTGAAGCCCATCCTGTGTTCGTTCAGGTCGCTGTCGTTTTAATCCTCCTGACGGAAGTGCGCACTACAAATCACGGAGTTGGTCGTGACGCTTCTGTTGGTGAAATCCTGCCTTTTCAACCGGACAAACCTCACCCAAGCTCTGAAAGCTGGGTTTTTGGTGCAGGAAATCGATGAACACGATGTCCAGACAAACTGGAGTTCGAACAACCTCCGCACACACAAATATTAACCATTATTGGACCTCTTTCGCTTCAATACAATTCAATACAACAACTTCCGACTACTTCGCCTCCTCCTACGTCACGTGTCACGTGACTCTAAAACCGCAAAAAAAAAATAGGCTCAGCGTTTTCCCCCTGATTTGTAGCTGTAAGGCTCTTGCTATTAATTTAGAAAGCAGGGAGGATTACCAAAATTACTATTACCTCTAAATATTATTTTTCTGCCCCTAAAACTAACATTAAACATGCACTTTCATTCACACTTTGTGTTTGTGTCTTGCAGCTGTGATTGAAGTAATGAGCCTGAAGATTCAGCAGTTACAGCAGAGCCAACAAGCATCACAGATGGCTGGAACCACCAAGGCCTAATGGCAACCACCGTTTCAGTTCTCCTTCGCTGGCCATTTTTAAGTCTGTGCACTGAAGAAGATCATCATCAATCATGCACAGACCTTGTTTCGTGCCTCCTGTTGTCACGATGAAGGAATAATGTGTAAAATTTTTAATTAAATACATTTGAATTACAATTAAGTTTGCTCATTAAAGAGTTCACAGTGGATTTGGTAGTCAGTGTTTTTTTTTCTCCCCCTTCTGATTATTTGTTGTTATTGACAACTTTCTTAGCTACACCTCAAAAATGTAAAATCCTATTCTGATTCGTGCTCAATAATCCAGGTAGAAAGATGTATGAAGTAGACTGACAATTGTCTTAGTGGTTAGCGGTTTAGCCTTAGCTTTAGCTATTTTTACTTTCCCATTTAGCGTTAGCTAAGTTCAGTGAAATCTAAGGTGATGGTGAAAAGTGAACTGTTGAGCATGTATGTTAAGTGATATGTTGGGTGCATATGCAAGAGATGATAAGTCATATAAGGGCACTTGCTCTTCTAAAGGGCGGACGTCTCCTCTCGGTCTCCGCTTTGCTTTGTCTTGTCTGTGAAACAGAGCCTCTTCTACAAAATCTTCCGAATCATAACTATGGACTTCAGTTTAGTCAGTTAGTCCCTCAACACAACTCAAACATTTCTTCAAAGAGAAGACAGGCTGTAGGCGAGCCGGCCCTGTTGGCATGCACACAGCTGGATATCTCATCGACTTGGAAGACTTGATGACGTGTCTATCTCTGCTGTCATCTGTGGTTCTTAAGGACACATATTTAATTGGATTAATGATAACTGGTTCCTGCTTTTTGGATTTGGCTGGTTCCTGGTCTATCAACACAAAGGGAAGACGTCGGCAGCTAATCTGGACCTGGTCAGGCTGCCTGCCTTACATCATGATGACTTGGTTGGTTCATGTCCCATTCAGACTTTTGGCTGAATGGATCAGATCTCGGGGGGGTTCTCAGACATGCTCCTTTGGTGTGGTCATTTTAATTTGAACATTTTGGAAGCGAGTGGACTGACACAGACTGAAGGTAGATGTCATTAAAGTTCTGCCTGTTCCCAAAACAATCGTGTTTATCTGACATTCGGCTCCCCGACTGGCCTTGACAGGCCGTCTTATCTCAGCACGCCTGAGAAGTTTTGTAAACTTGATGTTCTCATCCCCCCCTCCCAATCCTGCTACTGAGGAATTACTTTTCAGAGGAGCACAGCTGAATAAACATTCTGTCATTTCAGGACGCTGGATTCGTCTCTGGCCGTCCTCGGCAGCCCAACCTGGCTGCTCACCGCCTTTGAGCCCCCCCGCCCCTCCTCTGCATAATGTTGACGTCATTATGTGCGTGTGTGCAATTTTTTTTTTCATTACCACATTTTTGACCTTCAAACAGAGGTCAAAATTGGGTTAGGAATTTTTTTGGTCTCCTAACCCTATGTGACATTTTTCACCACTTTTATTGTCTGTCCAACAGATCTCACTTGTAAATGAGTCTTAGAGGCTCAATGTGATTTATCTGTAAAGGTTGAATGAATGAATGAATATGTTATATGTTACTTAACGCGTGCTATATCACTCAACATATGTGCTTAAGATATCACTTAACACATACACACAGCACACTACATGCACACTTTATATAGACAAACATATTTTTGGTACTAACGGAACCTCATACCTCACAGAGAACCTTCACATCAATGTGAAGAAGACAAAGGAGATGATTGTGGACTTCAGAAGGAACAAGCACACCCCACTGAACATAATCTGTGGTGGAAGTGGTCTCCAGCTACAAGTACTTACACATGAATGATAACCTCAGCTGGAGTACCAACACCACCAGCCTGATCAAGATAAGGTCATCAGACTCTACTTCCTCAGACGGCTGAGACGAGCTGGTCTGAGAAGCTCAGTCCTCACCTCCTTCTACAGGTGTGCAGTGGAGAGCATCCTGTGCTCCAGCATCAATGTGTGACATTGAGGCTGCACAGCTGCAGAAAGAAAAGCTCTGCAGAGAGTGGTGAAGGCTGCACAGAAGATGTTGGAGTCAGTCTCCCCAACATCACAGACAGGGGCGGATCTAGAAAAATATCTATGGGGTGGCAAGAGGGTGGCAAGGATGTTTCAGGGGGTGGCAACACCCTCCCCCTCCACACACATACACACACACATACATATATATACAGTATACAGGTAGTCCTCGAATTACGACGCCCCTGACTTAGGACGTTTCGGACTTACGAACGCATCTCATTACAAAAAATAAAAATAAAACTTTTTTTTTAATAATAAATAAATAAATCCCTGGAGGGGTTTGAGTGTCCTAATGATCCTAGGAGCTATGCGGTCAGGGGCTTCATGCCCGTAGTAGGGTCACCCAAGGCAGACAGGTCCTAGGTGAGGGACCAGACAAAGTGCAGCCCAAAAACCCCTATGATGAGTGAAATAAATGGACTAAGTTTTCCCTCGCCCGGACGCGGGTCACCGGGGCCCCACTCTGGAGCCAGGCCCGGAGGTGGGGCACGCTGGCGAGCGCCTGGTGGCCGGGCTTTTACCCATGGAGCCCGGCCGGGCACAGCCCGAAGAGGAGACGTGGGTCCCCCTTCCCATGGGCTCACCACCTGTGGGAGGGGCCAAAGGGGTCGGGTGCAATGTGAGATGGGTGGTGGCCGAGGGCGGGGACCCTGGCGGTCTGATCCTCGGCTACAGAAGCTGGCCATTGGGACATGGAATGTCACCTCTCTGGTGGGGAAGGAGCCTGAGCTAGTGTGTGAGGTTGAGAGTTTCCGACTAGAAATAGTCGGACTCACCTCAACGCATGGCTCTGGCTCTGGAACCAGTTTCCTTGAGAGGGGTTGGACACTCTTCCACTCTGGAGTTGTCCCTGGTGAGAGGCGCCGAGCAGGAGTGGGCATACTGGTTGCCCCCCATCTTGGTGCCTGTACGTTGGGGTTCACCCCGGTGAACGAGAGGGTAGCCTCCCTTCGCCTACGTGTGGGGGGACGGGCTCTGACTGTTGTTTGTGCCTATGCACCAAACGGCAGCTCAGACTACCCACCCTTTTTGGAGTCCTTGGAGGGGGTATTGGAGAGTGCGCCTCCTGGGGACTCCCTTGTTCTACTGGGGGACTTCAACGCTCACGTGGGCAATGACAGTGAGACCTGGAGGGGTGTGGTTGGGAGGAACGGCCCCCCTGATCTGAACCAGAGTGGTGTTCTGTTATTGGACTTCTGTGCTCGTCATGGATTGTCCATAACGAACACCATGTTTAAGCATAAGGGTGTCCATATGTGCTCTTGGCACCAGGACACCCTAGGTCGCAGTTCGATGATCGACTTTGTTGTTGTCTCATCTGATCTGCGGCCGCATGTCTTGGACACTCGGGTGAAGAGAGGGGCGGAGCTGTCAACTGACCACTACCTGGTGGTGAGTTGGCTCCGATGGTGGGGGAGGATGCCGGTCAGACCTGGCAGACCCAAACGTATTGTGAGGGTCTGCTGGGAACGTCTGGCAGAGTCTCCCGTAAGACGGAGCTTTAACTCCCACCTCCGGGAGAGCTTTGAACACGTTCCGAGGGAGGCGGGGGACATTGAGTCCGAGTGGGCCGTGTTTCGCGCCTCTATTGTCGAGGCAGCTTATCGGAGTTGTGGCCGCAAGGTTGTTGGTGCCTGTCGTGGTGGCAACCCTCGAACCCGGTGGTGGACACCGGCAGTGAGGGATGCTGTCAGGCTGAAGAAGGAGTCCTATTGGGCCTTTTTGGCTTGTGGGACCCCGGAAGCAGCTGATAGGTACCGGCAGTCCAAGCGGCATGCGGCTCGGGTGGTTGCTGAGGCAAAAACTCGGGCGTGGGAGGAGTTCGGAGAGGCCATGGAGAATGACTTCCGTACGGCTTCGAGGCGATTCTGGTCCACCATCCGGCGTCTCAGGGGGGGAAAGAGGTACGCGACCAACACCATTTATGGTGGGGGTGGCGTGCTGCTGACCTCAACTCGGGATGTTGTGAGTCGGTGGGCGGAATACTTCGAAGACCTCCTCAATCCTACTGGCACGTCTTCCACTGAGGAAGCGGAGCCTGGGGACTTTGGGTCGGGTTCTCCGATCTCTGGTGCTGAGGTCGCCGAGGTGGTTAAAAAGCTCCGCGGTGGCAAGGCTCCGGGGGTGGATGAGATTCGCCCGGAGTTCCTTAGGGCTCTGGATGTTGTGGGGTTGTGTTGGCTTACGCGACTCTGCAATATCGCGTGGACATCGGGGGCAGTTCCCTTGGATTGGCAGACTGGGGTGGTGGTTCCCCTATTCAAAAAGGGGGACCGTAGGGTGTGTTCCAACTATAGGGGGATCACACTCTTAAGCCTCCCTGGTAAGGTCTATTCAGGGGTTCTGGAGAGGAGGGTCCGTCGGATAGTCGAACCTCGGATTCAGGAGGAGCAGTGTGGTTTTCGTCCTGGTCGTGGAACACTGGACCAGCTCTACACCCTCAGCAGGGTCCTGGAGGGTGCGTGGGAGTTTGCCCAACCAGTTTACATGTGCTTTGTGGACTTGGAGAAGGCATTCGACCGCGTCCCTCGGGGGGTTCTGTGGGGGGTACTCCGGGAGTATGGGGTACCAGGCCCTTTGATAAGGGCTGTTAGGTCCCTGTACGACCGGTGTCAGAGCTTGGTCCGCATTGCCGGCAGTAAGTCAGGCTCGTTTCCGGTGAGAGTTGGACTCCGCCAAGGTTGCCCTTTGTCACCGATTCTGTTCATAACTTTTATGGACAGAATTTCTAGGCGCAGCCAAGGTGTTGAGAGGATCCGTTTTGGTGACCTTAGAATCGCTTCTCTGTTTTTTGCAGATGATGTGGTCCTACTGGCTTCATCAGTTCGTGATTTACAGCTTTCACTGGAGCGGTTTGCAGCCGAGTGTGATGCGGCCGGGATGAGGATCAGTTCCTCCAAATCCGAGGCCATGGTCTTGAGCCGGAAAAGGGTAGCATGCCCTCTCCGGGTCGGGGAGGAGGTCCTGCCCCAAGTGGAGGAGTTTAAGTATCTCGGGATCTTGTTCACGAATGAGGGAAAACTGGAGCGTGAGATCGATAGGCGGATAGGTGCAGCGTCCGCAGTGAAGCGGGCGCTGTACCGGTCTGTCGTGGTGAAGAGAGAGCTGAGTCAAAAGGCAAAGCTCTCAATTTACCGATCGATCTACGTTCCCACCCTCATCTATGGTCATGAGCTTTGGGTTATGACCGAAAGAACAAGATCTCGGATACAAGCGGCTGAAATGAGTTTTCTCCGCAGGGTGGCTGGACTCTCCCTTAGAGATAGGGTGAGAAGCTCAGTCATCCGGGAGGGACTCGGAGTAGAGCCGCTGCTTCTCCACATCGAGAGGAGCCAGTTGAGGTGGCTCGGGCATCTGGTTAGGATGCCTCCTGGACGCCTCCCTGGTGAGGTGTTCCGGGCATGTCCCACCGGGAGGAGACCCAGAGGAAGACCCAGGACGCGCTGGAGGGACTATGTTTCTCGGCTGGCCTGGGAACGCCTTGGGATTCCCCCGGAGGAGCTGCTCCAAGTGGCTGGGGAGAGGGAAGTCTGGGCCTCCCTACTTAGGCTGCTACCCCCGCGACCCGACCCCGGATAAGCGGAAGAAGATGGATGGATGGATGGATGAATAAATGTACAGTACTGTACAGTTACCAAGCACTTAGCCTATCCTAACACAGTTAAGGAGTGAGTTGAATTGTCTCCCTCCTCCCTAGCAGGCTCCATTCACATAAAGGGAGCTAGCTCCCTTTATGTGAAAGGGAGACAATTCAACTCACTCCTTCATCTTTAAAAACTGTGTTATGATAGGCTAAGTGCTTGGTAACTGTACAGTACTGTACATCTATTTATTTTTTTATTTTTTTTAAGGAATTTAAAAAATATAAATAAATAGATGTACAGTACTGTGCAAAAAACAATATATATGTGCCGCCGCTTTGGGGCAGTGGATAAAGCAGGCGGCACATATGCTGGAGGCTGAGCCTCTCCGCAGGCGTCGCGGGTTCACGTCCCAGACCCGACGAGCTTCTTTCTGTGGTGTCTCCCCCCTCTCTACCGCTTCGCCCTCTCCAATAAAGGCCACTAGCGCCCAAAAATGTAAAAAAAACAATATATATATATTTTTGTATGTGATCCTACTTACGAATTTTCGACTTACGAACGGCCCGTAGGTACGGAACTCGTTCGTAAGTCGGGGACTACCTGTATATATAAATAAAATGATGCAATGTAAAGGGAGAGACATGAAACAGCCAAAGTACAGGAAGCAGAAATACAGGTGTGTTCAGTCCTCCTTTCATTTCATTTCTCACTTCCCGCCACTCAGTCAGAACTTGACGTCTTGAGTCAGTTGTACATTGTGCTTCTTCTTCTTTAAATTTATTGGCAGTTGGCAAGAAAGTTAGGTGAGCATTACCGCCACCAACTGGTAAGGAGTGTGGACCATATGACAACATTGTGCTGCATTCAATGTTGTTGGAAAAAAGATGTTCGCATTCGTAATGTCCAGCTGGGGTGGCAAACAGGGTGGCAAGGCTCTCTGTTGGGGTGGCAACTGCCACCCCATGCCACCCCAGTAGATCCGCCCCTGATCACAGACATATCTACACCTCATGCAGGAAGAGAGCCACCTGCATCATGAAGGACCCCACTCACCCAGCACACACTTTTTGCCCCACTCCCCTCAGGATGGAGGTTGAGGAGCATTAAGTGCAGAACCACTAGACTGAGGAACAGCTTCTACCCTGTGGCTGAATAAATAAATAATCAGAATAATCACTGTGAAATATCACATCATGGTAAATGGAGCTTATTTATATAGCGCTTTCCAGCCCTCTATGAGGGGCCCCAAAGCGCTTTACAATACCAACCATCCACCCATTCATACACACATTCATACATCGGTAGCGGCAGACTGCCATGCAAGACGCTTTCCAGTCCGGGAGCAACTCGGGGAATGTTGCTGCTGATCTGTTTAATGTTGCTGTGTTCATTCGTGCTCATCTGCTCATACAGACTCATGTTCGTGCTGCTGTTTGGAGTACCGTAATGTTTTTCTATGATATTAAATGCTTAGTGTATTTTTAGTTGATGTTTTTCTTAGTTCAGGTAGATGTTATTACTGTTTTTCTTTTACTTTTTATTGTTGGATTGGGACCCGTACATAATCTCGTTTCATCACATGTACCACATGTGGTGCGAATGACAATAAAGAATCTCTGACTGACTGACAGTGGAACCTCATAGCCTTGGAACTGTAATGTGGGGTTAATAACAACTGCCATGTTGGGTCTGTCGTTGATGCTTTGTCACCGTCAGAACACCGGTCACCGTTATAACATTCACAAGGACATTTAATCGAACTTGAGCAATCGACCAACCTAGTTATTTTCTCCATCTCTCTCTTTCCTCCTAGTTTAACATGCTAAGCAGTGAGGAAGTTAAAATATATGTATGTTTCTCGTGGTTACATCAGCCCCACTATATTCGCGGTGGTAAACGGGTCGAGTGCGCGGGAGTGCTGCAGCGGTGCACGTTTAAGTTCGATGCGCGCGGGGTGCAGCTTGTTGGCCTGGGAGCACAGACAGAGAACGAGGTTGTCTGTCACGTGCTGCGTAACCGCCGCGAAGGTGACATGCGGTGCGAGGAGTTGAGCTGAATAAAGTAGTTAATAATGTGGGGAGCGCTTTTCTTTTAAATATAGTGGAAGCTTTCGAGCGTTTTTAAACGTCGTCGAAGGAAGTTGGCTCGCGAAACGCGCGGTTGGAAGTGAAGCACGCGCTGGAGTAACCTCGTCAGTTGACGGTGTTAAACCACAGCGGACCTGTTACCAGACAGCAGCCGCCCCGGGAGGAGAAGCTAAAAACGGGTCGTTTTGTACTGGTGCTGACCAGGACGGAAAGAAAAGCGACGACCGAGTTATGGTAAGTTTGCGGCCTTTCACCTTGGCTAACAACTGCCAACCTGTTTCAGGTTTTTTTTTTTTTTCACCCGAGTTTAGGCACTCGTGTTTCAAGGTTGAATTATTGGCCTTTATTCTAGTTCATGTATTTTTACCACAAGTTGTACTTCTCCACTTTCTCGGCATTCCGCGTCGTGTCAGCCTAATAAACAAATTAGCGAAGTAAAGAGAGACCAGTTCCAACCGCTCTGCTAGTAAACACATGCTAGTTAGCTAGCTCCCCGTCGCCGGGAGTTAACATATGGTAACGTGACAGCGAGAAATTACCAACAGATTAGATTGGGAATGTGTTTTACTACACACTGAGTTTGATTATAAACTGTGCCACAGCTCAACTCCCGTTAGGAGTTTCCTGGATAGCTGACTTTGTAAACTGCACGTGCAGCAACGTCTCGGCACGTGACGTGTGTTAAACGTTAGCCTTTGCACCTTGTAGCTGAGTGGCCAAGGAAGATAAAAGGTCGACGGGGACTCTTAAGAGACCATTGCTGTTAATCTTACGTGGTTATCGAGCAAACTAACGCTTTTGTATGGAAAGAGCCTTCAGAAGATATTCGTGTGTTTTAAAATTTAAGCGGCACATCAGCACCACGTGCTCCACCCGAGCTCAAGGCTACTTTAGCTCATCAGCTCATAGCTGTTTGTTTAGGAACAGGCTTTAGTGTAGCAAGCTGGTCGAACTGGAAGCTGGTATGACTCAAAACAAACGAACTTATAATTGCTTTAAGTCACAACTAATAATTATGCTTTTATTGCAATGGATGACAGGCAGCAGAGCCCCATAGAAAGCAAGCTTAACTTTAGAGGCGGGGAGGAATGTGGGGAAAGCCAATGAAAACTCTGATGTGTTGTTGAGTACTTTGCAAAACCTGAAAGCTGGATTACAGAGGCTGCAGGACTGAAGTCACTTCATTCATTGCATTGGATAAAGTATATTTAGTCAAGGCAAGGACGTGTATGGCGAAACAAGGACGCTGTGTTATGCCACATCTGTCTGTGTCCCAAGTTGTATTTTTTTCATGCAAATCGTTGTTTTCTGCGTCACCTATCAGGCCACATTAGGCAACTCCAGTCTTTATTTTTCATCCAGTATTTTTATCTTGCAGCAAATGTATAAACTATAAACACATCTTGATGCCTGTCTCCCAATTATTAGTCATGCATATCTTAAGTCACTTGAAGGGCATTCTCCTTATCCATTATATCAGGGGTGTCAAAGTCAAATACACCAAGGGCCAAAAAACAAATTTGCTACAAGCCAAGGGCCGGACTGGTTCAATGTTTATTATAAGGGGGTGATATAAGATTTTTTTCTTCTTTCTGCACTCTTTTCATTCAATGTTTTCTTTTCTGATGAATTGTTTTATTTTGTCTCTTAAATTAATTAAATAAAATATTAAATAGCTTTACCGGTACATCTGCTAAGTTCTTGGCATAAATCAGACATGTTCCTGCTTTTAGTATTTTACATAGTTTTATAATGTAGCTGTTTTGTTTTTTAAATAGTTTTCTTATGATTTTTAATTAAAGGTATAGTATGCGGTTTTTGAACACTCTGGGACTTAGAAATATTTTCAGCGCAGAAAAGCATTCTGCTCCCTCCCCTCAGAGCCATATATGGCTCAGTCCGTGCTCTGTTGAACTTGGGATCTGCTCCGCCCCCTGCTGCTGTCTGCTCAGAGCCGCTGCGATATTCTGTGTTTATGTTAATAAAACCTTCTAATAAAATAAAATAAAACCATGGAGCGCTAGTCCTACAACACAAAATCCAGCAGAAATCATCAGAGGTTCACGAAGCAACGTTTGGACATGATTTAATTCGCTCGTGACTTCCTCATGTCTGTCAGCGCTGGTCTGGAATGTCTGGAATGTTCCGCCTCCTCTACATGTCCTGTCTCTGCGCTCCGAAGTTCTGTGTTTATATGATAATATAACTGTTTAAAAAATATAATAAAACCATGAATCACTCATCCAACAACACAAAAACCAGAAGAAATCAGCAGAGGTTCACGAAGCAACGTTGGACATGTTTTAATTCGCTCGTCAGTCGTGACAAATCCATTTCCTCATTCCTGTGAGTGGAGGATGAAGCGATCACTTGACTTTTGGCAAAAAAACTAAATAAAAGTCCAGCTCTGGGATAAAGAAGGGATATTTAATACATTTTGTGTCACATAAAAAACAGTCCTGCATCGCTTTGCAATCCTTTGAATGAGAACGAGCTGCGGCTGGGACAGGTGGGGGCGTGACAAACAACTCTGTTTTTATTGGCTGGTCAGTGTCCGGGTCACTCTTGTGTTTTCAGTGTTTTTATAAATGCTGATAGAGAAGCAAGGGGACTATAGTTTTTTTCAGAGATTACTTTGTCTAACCGGGAGGAGACCCAGAGGAAGACCAGGATACGCTGGAGGGACTATGTTTCTCGGCTGGCCTGGGAACGCCTTGGGATTCCCCCAGAGGAGCTGCTCCAAGTGGCTGGGGAGAGGGAAGTCTGGGCCTCCCTACTTAGGCTGCTACCCCCGCGACCCGACCCCGGATAAGCGGAAGAAAATGGATGGATGGATGGATGGTAAATGTAACGTGTCAATAAATGGTAATGGTAAATGGAGCTTATTTATATAGCGCTTTCCAGCCCCCTGTGAGGAGCCCCAAAGCGCTTTACAATACCAGCCATCCACCCATTCATTCAGACATTCATACACCGGTAGTGGTAGCCTGCCTTGCAAGGCGCCATCCAGACCTACCGGGAGCAACTCGGGGTTAAGTGTCTTGCCCAGGGACACAACGACACATGGTGGGCGGATGCGGGATTCGAACCTCCAACCTTCCGATCAGGGGTCGACTGCCATTACCACTACACCACGGTAGATAGATAGATAGATAGATAGATAGATAGTGACAGAGTGAAGAAATATGTTAAAAATATATTGTTTGAAGTTACAGACTACATTACAGGTAGTCCCCGATTTACGAGCGCTCTGATCTGCGAGGTTCCAGACTTACGAGCTGCACATTTTTGGAAAAAACGAAAAAAATACTGAGTTTTCATGTGTTTTTTCACTACAGTTAGCTAGTTAAGCATATAAACACACGTTTCCGATCATTTTTATGCACTCAAAAGTAGTTTTTAGATGAAAATAGAGTGTTTTTAGGCGCGCTAGCGAAAACCGTTCCAATTTACGAGCGGATTTCCGGATTTACGAGCGAAATGGCGGCCGTTCCAAATTACGAGATTTCCGGTTTACGAGCGCCTCATTGTAACGGATCTCGCTCGTAAATCGGGGACTACCTGTACAATGTTACATACCCCACCTTTAAAGGAGACCACATATAGGTATTTAAAATTTTTATGTTATGTCTGTGTGCTATCTTGACAATATTAATTCATTTTAATACACAAAATAATTCTTAGATAATTAATTATACCCTTTTTAATTCTGCCATTTTTAACTTTCGTTTTGAACGACCGGTTTCTTGAAGTCCACGCCCTTCAACGATCTGTTTACGCCCTCTGTAACAGCCAGTATCTGTAATGTGTTGTTGTTTTAAAATTAGCTCTTTTTTTATTACTCATTTGACTTACTGTTAGTGCTAGCTTAAGATAACTTACCGAAACCCGTCTGAGCGCGCCGCAATTAGCTGCTCCTTTTAGCATGAGACCACCCGAATCCGAAGCTAATGTTAGCTTGTTCCTCTTCCGGTGTTCGCCAGCTCCGCTCGTTGCACGCGGAGATTTTGGGAGTTATCGCTGTTCCAGTCAAGACAACACAAAGTTCACCAAGTGTCTCCCGTAAATTAATCCGTAAGGAGAAGGTCCTCGCTGCTGCGAGGCTGCTGCGAGGGCAGCAGCGAGGCTGTACAGTTGAAGCTCCGCTCCATCGCGCCAGAAGAGGGTCCCGTTGCCGCTGGTCCCTACGCCGGGGGTCCGCTCGTTTAATTTTTGACGGCTGCGCGTTGGGAGCGATCGCAAATACACTAAAAATTGAACTAAAACATAAAAATAACAATTATACTTTATTTATAAAGCCATTTAAAAAAAACACAGCTGCAACAAAGTGCTGTACACATGAAATTAAGAACATATAAACAAAAGATGAGATGAAATCATGAAAAACAACAGTCATGTGTTTAATACAGAAGTGGGTTGAGCCTAACCAGGGGTTGCTAGGTGAGGGGCTGGACTCAGGTTTGAGGTGATTGGCTACGGCTTGTGACGTCAATAACTGCAGGAAGTGTGAATCCAGGTGTATTTATCAAAAATAAATAAATCTACTTAGAGTAAATAAACCACTGGGTGCATTTTTTTGGCACAAGGACTGTTTTTTTATGAAGTAAATACCCAAAGTTGAGTAAAAAAAACATTAAAAAGTGAATTTTGCATCTGTGGTCCCCTTTAATATGCTTTTTTAACGATTGTTTACTGTTGCTTTTTTCTTAGGAAAGCCTATGTTAACTGCTAAACAAAGTGTAAGGTGTATACTTAAATGTACTTTCCGTAACTTGTGGTTTCCTCTGATGTATTTAAAAATAAAAATAAATTTGTCCAGGTTACCACAAAGGGAACCAGTCTTAACCCCAATGCCAAAGTTTGGCAGGAGGTTCCTGCCCAGCAGGATGACGTCCCAGCAGGAACAGAGGATTCCCCTTGGCTGCAGACCTATTCGTCTCCTACAGAGATGACGAATGGTATGGATTTGTAAACACAGCTTGTGTTTTTATTTATTTCGACTGTTTCCTGTGGTAACATTGTAAATCAGTAGCTTGCCCCTACACTGAATAATTTGGAGAGAAATATATAAATTATGGTTATTGAGTAGGGCTGGGCGATATATCGATATTTTTAAAATATCGAGATTTTTTCTAAAGAGATACAAGACGAGACTATATCGTTTATATCGAGAATCCTCCTGCTGTCTGCTTTCTCCCACTCGCCCTTCTCCTTCACAGACCCAGCCCCTCCTTCCTGCCTGCAGGAGGGCGGAGACTTTCAGCACAAGTAAACACGGCAGATATGAAGAGCGATGCTAGCTGCTGAGGGGGAAAAACAATGTTCTTTCTGAGCTAGTTTGGATTTAAATTGTCAGATGAGGGCAGAATTTTTTTTGTAGACTATGCTGAAAATAATCCCGACGAAAGGTCGGAACTACGAATCTTTTTCACCATTTAAACAGCGGAGTGGAGCATGAACCGTGAAACGGCAGAACCGAGTGTTTTTACAGCCTGCTGCTTCCTTAAAACAAACCACGGGTCCAAGCTCATTTAGCCGTGCGTGCACCGCAGAGCTTTATGAGAGGAGCAGAGAGAGGTGGAGACATTAATAAATCAGCAGTTTATCATATCGCTAAAGATACGGTCCTTAGCGGCTAACAAGATGGCTAACGCTTTAGCCGTCTTCTTCCACAGCTGAGACTGACCGTGTCTTTAGCGATATGATAAACTGCTGATTTAATAATGTCTCCGCCTCTAGGTTCACGTTTCTAAGTGGAGGCTCACATTAACTGCAGTTCACAAACACACTGACTAAAGTGAAAGCACCTTTCTATCTTATCAAGACACTCAAAGCTCTTTAAAACACAATCTGTGTCCTCATTTACCCATTCATACAGCACTCTACTAAAACTGTACAAAGAATAATCGGTACAGGAAGCCCTCGAGTTACGTCAGGGATTGGGACCTACGGGTGTGACTTAGGTCGATGTTGTCGTACCTCGCGGACCAAAAACACCTGCCTGTCGTAGGTCCGCGTTTCTGACATAGGTCGCGGCTATACCGCTAACGGAGTGCCGCACGCATATTTAATGGCATGAGACTGAACAAGCAGACATACTAGGCCATAAACATGCACAGAACGTTTCTGACATAGGTCGCGGCTATACCGCTAACGGAGTGCCGCACACATATTTAATGGCATGAGACTGAACAAGCAGACATACTAGGCCATAAACATGCACAGAACTGTACAGTAAATGAATACAGTACTGTACAATAAATAAAAAATATAATGTCTTACTTTGAGCTGGTCAAAGCCTGCCTTCGTCTTTTAGCATCAGCCGTCCGAGCTCCCCCAGCTTCCTTACGCTCCACACGCACACACGTGGTCAAAACTGTTTAAAAGAATGACTGTTAGCTTCTTAACTTCATACATTTGGAGCCAGAAAAAAAAAAACTTACTGAAAGCCGTTTCTCCGCGATAATCCTCCATCCAAAACAAGCTCGGCGTTAGCTACGGTTAGGCCCCGCCATTAGCAGCAATGGTTAGCATGTCAGTTCATTCAAAAAGGCTGTCGGCTTTGTATCTCCGCGTTAGCTCGGTGTCCCCCGACTGCCAGGCGGACATTTGCGGCGAGCTCCCGGCCGCAGATGGCCCCTCCGCGGCATGTCGGCTCGGTGTCTTCGCCTGTGTTAGCTGCTCTGTTAGCTGCTGTCGTTAGCATGTCAGTTCATTCAAAAAGGCTGTCGGCTTTGTATCTCCGCGTTAGCTCGGTGTCCCCCGACTGCCAGGCGGACATTTGCGGCGAGCTCCCGGCCGCAGATGGCCCCTCCGCGGCATGTCGGCTCGGTGTCTTCGCCTGTGTTAGCTGCTCTGTTAGCTGCTGTCGTTAGCATGTCGGGCGGCGTTGTGGGAGCGATCGCGGGGCGATCGCCGGCTGCTTCTCCGGGCCTGAGACGTCCACAGAGTTGACCGAGTGTTTCCAGCAAATTTATCCGTATGAGGCAACCCTGATCGGACACACAGTCCTCTAGAGCCAGCTGACAGCATCTATGGCGGAGCTCCATTGACCGCAATGGCGACCGGAAACGACCGGAAGTTGCGTAAATACGATAAAATTGTAATAAAAACGTAATATTAATAATTATACTTTATTTATAAAGCCATTTAAAACAACCACAGCTGCAACAAAGTGCTATACACATGAAATTAATAACATTTAAACACAAAAAAAAAATAATAATAATAATAAAAAAAAAAATTTTAAATCATATTTTTATTAAATATGATAAAATCGTAAGTCTGAGTTGCCGTAGGTCGCAGGTGACGTAGGTCGAGGGTTTGCTGTACTGTATCACATTCATACACTGATGGGACACACATCAGAGGCAATGAGGGGTTCAGTGTTGCCCACTACCCAGGAACACTTCAGCATGTGACTGCTGGTGGAATTGAACTCCCAGCTCTCCCATTGGAGGAGACTGCTCTAGCCTCTCAGCCACAGCTGCCCTCAGCTGAAGAGGATTATTATTTAATAGGCGTAAATAAATGTCTAAAAAATAAAGTAATGTATGTAAATAGTTCATTTTTTAGACATTTATTTTGTAGAGTTACAGCTGTTTGTTAATAAATGTTGCTGTGTGACAACTGGGACAAAGCTTTGACTCAGAAATATATTTTTGTTATTCTTTTATGGAAAGAAAATTATATCGAGATATATATTGTATATCGCGATATATCACAACAATATCGAGATATGAATTTTTTTCCATATCGCCTAGCCCTATGAGCTTTACATAGATAATTATAGGTACCGGTAAACGGAAAGTTTGAGGATTTTACGACACTTTGAGGTGTTTGCGATAATTCAAATCTTGGCTGGTTTAGTTTACTGTACTGCTTGTCAACACTACTGTACTCATTTCACAAGCATACTGTTACTTTTTCCTTTTGTTTTAGGGTATACAGATGTTCCTTCTCCAGACACCAAAGGAGACTACTGCGATTATCTGGATAGCCCTGATGATTATGTCCATGTACCTCCATGCACCGTGCACGAATTGGACCAGCCAGACATGGGATATTTAACCTTTGACCCACAAGGCGATTCTGCTACAGATACTGAAGTGTGTACAAAACAAGAGGTGACTGAAGAGAACTTGCGAGACTCTTTGAAGAAAGTGCTGGAGTTCTGCTTTTCTAGGTGAGTTTTGTGACATTGTTGTCATTTTTTGTGTTTGTGTTTAGATGCACCTTTTGGAACACTTGCACATACTGCAACAGTCAACATCTACCAATGTGTGTTTGTAAATGACTGCAGGGTAATTTCTGAAATTATTTTGTATCATTTGTAAAGAATTACATTTTCTTCATAGGAACATACCGGTAATCTTATTTATTTTTTTTATCCCAGTTGTGCTTTTTTTAAATGTATTTATTTATTTTTATTATAAAATGTTAATTGGTTCTATTTCAAACTATTTTAAGTTTACATGTACCGGTATCTAATTTAATAAATTGTAAAAACACTTATTTAGACCTGCATGACATTTTATTTTTGTCGAATAGTGAAATGACTTGCAGGTACAGTAGTTGTGATAAACCACACTATTCTCACTCTTTTCTCCTCACAACACTCATGTGCGTTCTAATCTTATCCACTGTCTAGGGCAGCAAGGGTCCACCTGACTGGACTAATGTAACGTTGACATGCAGAGCAACAATGCATGGCTCATTTAATATTATAATCAGCCAAGAAGAACCCATCTGGATGACCTGACTTCACTCTTTTGGAATCATAACAATTGCAGTCCTTTGTATTTGTATATTGCACACAGTAGCTATGTTTACATGGACATAAGTAATCGGATCAAACGGCTGTTTGGAATGAAAACGCATCATGTAAACGCCCCGTTTTTTTTTCCTTTTTCTTTATTCAGCGTGATCCAAAATAATTTGTGATCATAACGAAATGGGTGGTTTACGCCAATTCATAACCCTACCAGTGTGCATGTAAACGCTTACCGTAATCTGTTCATTTTTTTCTGATTGTGAAAAACTGACCTGACTGCGCATGTGCGACCTATGTCATTTCTGCCTGGCTAATGCTAATAATATTAGCATGTCGGGGAAGCAAAACTGGTCTGTGAGCAACACAATATTTCTACTAGAACCTTTGAAAGAGCTCAAAATTATCTGTATTACCTGTAGCTCAATCAGGGAGTGCAGTAAAAACTCCACTGTCATTAAAACCTGCCTCGGGTCCATTTTGGGCGCTCAGGTTTGTTTACGTTCATCCCGGAAGTAAACCGGAAGTAGAACTTCTTCTTCTGTGTTTTTTTTTTTTTTTTTTTTTTCAAAGGAGAGTTACCACTCTGCGCATGTCAATACTTCTGTTCAGAACAAAGCCTGCTGCATGTAAACGCTCGTCATGAACGGATTGTGCCCATGTAAATGTTACATTTGAATGATTTAATCTGAAAACATTTCAGTCCGGTCAAAAAATTGTGTGCATGTACTAAACATAGCTACTGATGTTGTGAAGATGATGCATTTTTATATATTGTTCAGCTCTACACTTATATTTACTTACATTCGCTGCCCTTACATGTCAAGGAGTTGATTTGTAAATCATTACCCTTTTTTCACACAAATTGTGCCACATCTTACAAAATAACCTTTAGCTGTTGCTGTTCTCTTCAACAATCTGTTCAGATTAAATGAGGGTGACTTTACACTGTATGAGCATTTGCAAAACGTGAACCAACATTGCAAAACAAACTGATAAAAGTATCATTGTGAAAATACAGAGTTCTGCACTGTTTTTGCCAATGTGTGCTGTTCTGCTCACCTCCATACCTCATTTTTCTGCCCTGTGCTTTAACAAGTAACACTGGTTGTGCCTTTAACTGTCGTGTGAAAAGGGTCATTAGCGTTTGGTAACAGCAGTAACTGTTTTTATAAAGCCAAAATATAATTATGTCCCAATATCATGTGTTTACAGAGAGAACCTTTCTAAGGATTTGTACCTGATCTCTCAGATGGACGGTGATCAGTTTGTTCCCATTTGGACCATTGCGTGTATGGAGGATGTCAAAGCTCTCACCACTGATGTGGACCTAATTCTGGATGTACTAAGAGGTAACCGAGACTGATCCTTGTATATTTTATTAGTGTACGGGGTATTTAGAAAATCGGCTGTTTCTTGTCGTCATCATCACTCCCAAACTTGTAAGACTTTTTAATAGCCTATTGTAAAAGCTCTAATAACTAATCAATTTTTTTTAAATTGCATAACCTACATATTTTTAGCATATTTTAGCAAAATGTTTACATCAGTGCATATTAATTCTAGCTCTACTTTTTCTTGTTGGTAACTTTTGTTTAAACAATCGGCTTGACAAGTTTGGCTCAAACCTAATGGATCTATATTTACTTTAAAAAAAACTATGTTGTTGTGATTTTTGTTTGCAGCTTCTCCACTGGTGCAAGTTGATGAGGATGGGAAGAAGGTTCGGCCTAACCACAGTCGCTGTATCATTATTTTAAGAGAAGTGCCAGAAACTACCCCAGTTGAGGTGAATATTAGACTATAATTCATTCAAATCAGTCCTCTATATTGTCTGACTAAACAGAGTTGTACATGTCTGTGCTTTTTTGTGAATTTTAAATTTAGTTTTTGTCTGTATTGTGGCTTGTTTTCCTATTGGATTTTTGAGGTTGAAACTTTCTCTATTTGAAATTAAAATCTGTAAAATATTGTATTCTTTTCACAGGAAGTGGAAGCCCTTTTTAAGAGTGAAACTTGTCCAAAAGCGTTAAGTGTAGAGTTTGCTCACAACAGCAACTGGTACATAACGTTTCAATCGGATATGGATGCTCTACAGGTAAGTCTAGCTAAAGTTGGTACTTCTTCAAAACTCCTTTCCATTTCAATGTTTTTCACACCAAGTTTAACAATATCTAATTCATTATGAACCCCTAAACTGGGCAAATAACGTAGTTTTTATGGGACCAAGCTGCTGTTAATTACATAATGTTAAAGCAGTTGTCAATTGTCAGTTGACAATGCAATGTTTGTTTTGACTAAAATAACCAAGTAAAATAACTGATCATACGCAATCATTTTCTCAATATGTGAATTAATCAAATTAACTGCAATAATCAATTTTGAGTACCGGTACTATTGTTTGTAGGTGCAAATGATGTTGATCAGTACCAGTACTGGAAATACTGTATCCATGTCCATTTTTAATGATGACCAGGAATTGTCCAAGAACTCATTAACATTTCAGTTCAGTATAATGTGAACATTTGTTTCTTGTTTTTCTTCTCTCCCTGCCTCCAGGCATACAAATACCTAAGAGAAGAAGTGAAAATATTCCAAGGGAAGCCAATCATGGTAAACAACTTAACTGAACATACACAGCAATGTTTAAAGGTCCACTGACATCATCTTACAAATTTGCATGAAATGATAGAAGATATATACATGTATATATATTATCCTGGTGAAGATTCTCAGTTGATCTTGTATTGAACGCCTTTTTGATATATCATTCAACTATGTTCTTTTTTGCAAACAAAATGATAAATTTATGAAAATTCCTTTCAAACTGAATTTAAAAATAAAAAACGCTTTTCTCTCTGAAAAATCCGACTACAAGCGAATGCAACATTTGTGACGTAGGAGAAAGAACGTCTTTAGAACGCCCCATATAAATATTCATGTGAACAAGAAATAAAACAACTATTCATGTGAACAAGAAATAAAACAACAATTATCAATCTAAGTTAAGATTTGAGCTATTTGTCTTTAGTTTTGGAAGCAGGACGTTAGATGAGCAGAAACAGCAGGTTAATTTAGGTCTGCACCCGTATTTATTTGACTCTTACCTGTTCAGGAAACAGGGAGCTCAGTCCGAGGGGGTGCAGCTTTATTTATTCCATTTTTGACGAAGGTCTTACATCTTTTGGGAAAGTGAAAAGGCTCACTTGTTCACTGATGATATTAGAACACCCAAATGCAACAAACCGAACCGGCATTTTTTAAGTCTTACAAAAAAAAAGGCGATCTGGCTGAGAATGAATATGCGTTAATGGCAGACGAAGACTGAAGGTCCTGCTTCCTACGTCACAAATGTTGCATTCGCTTGTAGTCTGATTTTTCAGAGAGAAAAGCTGTTTTTAATTTTAGACTGTTTGGAAGGAATTTTCATTATTTTATCATTTTGTTTGCAAAAACGAACATAGTTGAATGATAAAATATATATACCATCATTTCATGCAAATTTGTAAGATGTCAGTGGACCTTTAAATCTTTTATTATTGATCATAAATTAAGATGTATTAAGGAGCTCAACGTTAATGTTGTCGGATGTTTCTAGAACTGATGTTAATCCTCCTTTGGTAAGACATTTTAAACTTTAGTTTTTGGCATCACTTTAAAATGAGTGTGTTCAGATAACCAGCAGTCTCTGTACAAGTGTGTTAGGACTTCTAAAACCAATTGAGAAAGCTCTTTGGGTGGAAACTGAAACGTGTTCAGCTACAGAACAGAAGTCCAGTTGTTTTTGCTTTTAATCTCGTCTTTGGATTTAACATATCCTGGATGACCAGCAGACTCATAAAAACTAAATTTTAAGATAGTTTATTTGCCATTTTTATCACAATTTGACATTGGACTCTTGCTTTTCACAGAATTTATCACATTTTTATTTTACGCCTGTTGAAAGATAGACAAGGTCTGTTCATCACCCCAGCTTTAAGATCAAGGTCAAATCAAGGTCTTTGCTTGTCCCACCCATAACTTCTGATCTGCTATAGATAATTTTACTAAACTATACACATACCACTGCTAGATAGTGTCACATAATCTTTTCATCGCACCAGCTGTAAGGCTAAAGTCACAAATCAAGGTCAAAGTTTATACTAGATCTTTGCTTGTTCAGGCCATTGCTGTGTATAGTACTTTGTTTATGGGCGTGTAATGTGTCATATGCTACGCTTATTAGCCTCTTATTTATTTCTCACCCTAAAAACAATCAAATAAGGATTCAAAAGATGGTATGGAATAACCCCAGTGATGATCAGTATCGCGCTTGGAAGGACCCATATGCACTGTCTTATCTGGAACTAACTTCCTGTACCTCTCAAACTTGAATTTCAACTTCTATGCTGTACCCTCTCTCTCCCTCTGCCCTTCACTTCCATCCCTACCCCCTCTTTTCCCTTAGTGCAGTGTTTTATGGCCTCATGACTGTGAGATTATGAGATCTGAGGGGAATAAAGAACACTAATATATCAGTATTACTCATAAGTACACTGGGTGGCTGCAGTAGCTTGGTGGTCGGTGACTGGTCTTACAGCCTGGGGTTGAACCCACAACCTCAGCATTACATCAGGAGCAGCATCTGTCGTAAAGCAATTGTCAGATTTTTCATGCAAGTTTGCTCGCTGTAGCAACCCCCTTAAGAAGAGAGCAGCTAAAAGAAACTTATTCATTAAGACTGGTGCTACTTTTTTATTTAAAAAATATGTCCATCTTTTCTCTAGGCTCGCATTAAAGCCATTAACACGTTCTTTGGAAAGAATGGCTTCTGCAGCGTGAATTCTGGTGTGTACCAACAGCCTGCCCAGCCGCAGGGCCAGTACACCTCTCCAGTGTACATGCAACAGGTGTACAACCCCCAGCAGCAGTACCCTGTTTATCCTGTGGTGTCTTCAACATGGAACCCCGCTGTCGTCCCTCACTTTGAAACTCCACTGGTGAGAACTATTTGGAGTTTATTTCAATGTTGTTGTTTTTAATTGTCATTAAGTCAGTTGAACTTGGCTTTAGTCCAAGTACATATGTAGGAGCAGAAATGTATTTTTCTAATATGAATTATATATTTGTTTTCTTTGTACATCTAGGCACCCTTTCCTAATGGTGGATTCATGAATGGTTATAACAATCCCTGGAGCTATAAAACAAACTCTAGTGCAATTAGTGGGCATCATCCTTTAGGAAGGAACAGGTAATTGAAAATTACAACATCAATAAGCTCTCATTCATGTCCAGTCTTGAGTTGTTTTTGTCATGAAGTACTTGTCTAGACATTAGTTACATGGATTAATTATGTTCTTTAAGCTCTGTGCTTTACTGTCTAGTTTAATTAAATTTGCAAATACTGTAAGTGCTCACTCTAAATTGTGGTAAAAAAAAAAGTTTTTTTTTCAAGTCAGGAATATGTCTACATTTCAACAGAACACATGGCATTGAAGAACATCTGTTTTTGTTTGAATTTAGAAATCATGTAAAAGGTCATTCTAGATGTGGAGATATCACTCCTCCTAATTTGGCTCCAGAGACCGTGACAGATAGAATCTGTAGTCCCTTGAGCCCGCAGGATCTCCAAGCATCAAAAACACTGTCTGACAGCAGAACACAGTCGGTGTGTCTGTCCTCCTTTGACCCTAAAGACACTTCGTCACTGGCCGCCATGTCAAGTAGAGATCTGAGCCGGCCTGGACGAGATCGGTAAGATATTTTAAGAATGTGTTTGTTTTAAATGAGTTGTTTGTGAGACCGTCATTGTTGGTTCATTCAGAAAAATAGCCTTTGTTTGCATATTATTTTCATGTAATTTAAATGGTAAAAAAGCACTACTCTAAATCTACTTGCAGGCGAAGCAATTATAGAGGAATGAGAAGGAAAAGAGAAGATGAGCATACCTTGGTAGGTAGATTATTTCCTCATTCTTTGTCTCAAAAGTTGCATCAGCTTAGTTTCTTGGTAGAAATAATTAGATTTTAAATCTGAAGTGTCTCCCCCCCCCCCACACACACACACACACACTTTAAATGAAATGCAGAAACCTGACCCTGTGGTGGAGGCCAAGCCAACTCCTAACTTTGACCTGGCAGCTTCCAGTTTTCCTCCCTTGCCAGGATGTCTGGTCACTGTGCAAGGAGACACTTTGACAGAGGTGCGCCTTTCTGATGTTGTCCGAGGCATCAAGGTTCCAACCAAGGTGAGCAGTACTATTGGAAACATTGTGTTTCCAGAGTAGAAAGTTTAAATGCATTATTCTGCTTCATCCGTTTTTTTGTTTTTGTTTTGTTTTTTATATATAGACTGGGAACCATGAGGACTTGATACAAAATACAAAAGCTGTAGAAAGCCCTGTTATCAAGCAAGATGCTGACAGTGTAGCTTCTAAACCTGCTCTTGTTAAAACAGAAACGGCAGCTGTACAAGTATCAAGGTAACCTGTGCATCCAGATAATAAAATGCCAGTGAAGAAGCTAAACATGCAGCAAAATGGCTTTTAAAACAATGTTTTCTCTATGATTTCAGTGCTACTCCACCAGCAACAAAAGAAGAGAAAAGTGAACAGTTCAAAGCAGAGGGAAACATCTCTCCATCCACACAACCTGTTTCTACAGCAGCTTCAGAACCGGCTCCCACTGTTTCTGCTCAGGCTGTCCCTGCAGACAAAAACATCCTCTCAACTCCAGAATCTGAACAGGTAAGGCCTGCACACCAAAAAGTAATGAACACCGTTTGCTTGTGGGACAGGCTTTTTCTTAGCAAACAGTCAGTCCATGGTCCAACTTGTTTTTACCGTAATTTCCAGACTATTTTTTCTTGCACATTGAACCCCATGGTTTATACAATGCCGCGGCCAATTTATGTTTTAGTATTGGTTTGTTTGTTTTTGATGGGCTAACGAGCTTCATGTCGCCAAATGCATTTAGCCTCGTTGCACCCAGGCACTCAACAGAGCTGCCCAATACACATCTCTCTTGTGGGGTGGGACCTTGTGACTCAGTGAGACTAGCTGTATAAATAAAGGTTAAAAAATAAAATCAGACCAATGAACTTACCGAACAGGTCACAGTGGACCAATTAAACTTTAGATTACTGTAAATGAAACGCACTCGCACTAGATTCTTCAGATCAGTTATTTTGCTCTTCATGCACAGACCTTCATCATGGAAAACACACGAAGGAATGCACATGATGCAGCTTTCAAGTTAAAGGCGATCGATCTGGCTGTCAAAGAAGGAAATAGAGCTGCTGCCCGTAAGCTTGGTGTCAATGAATCGATGGTGAGACGTTGGAGACGGCAGCATGAAGAACTGAATCAATGCAAAAAGAGCACAAAAGCTTTCAGAGGACAAAAAAGCAGATGGCCCGAACTTGAAAACATCCTTGCAGAATGGGTGAACACACAGAGAGCAGACGGTCGAGGTGTTTCCACCATGCAGATCCAACTGAAAGCCAAAACAATCGCCACCAAAAACAAGATTAAAGAATTTACAGGTTGTCCATCGTGGTGTCTCAGATTCATGAGACGAAAAGGCCTGTGTCATAGAACATAGCGATCAGGGACTTTTCTGGTAGGCGACCTTATTGTAATTTATTTTTAACCAGATGTGTTACAGGCACTGTTCAGAAAAGAAAAAAAAACATTTGCTGTGTATTTGTATATACATATGTATACAGTATATATATATTTGTATATATATATTGTATTTGTATTTGTGTATATACAAATTTATGCTTTATACCTGCAGAGTATGTAGCTACTTTGTAAAATGTGTCCTTGAGGGACGAGTGTAACCTGGATTAAAGGTGTGGATTGTTTTAACCTGGATGAGGCAGCTGTGGCTGAGTTGTTAGAGCAGTTGTCCTCCAATGCAAGAGTTGGGGCTTTGGAATCCACCAGCAGTCACATGCCTAAGTGTCCATGGGCAAGACACTGAAGTTGAGCCTCATGTTTGTGCCCCATTGGTGTATGAATGTGAGCTAAAGCTCTGATTAGTCTCTTTAGAATGATTTGTTCTTTGTAATCTAGTAGAGTGCTGTATGAATGGGTAAATGAGGACATGTAGTGCTTTACACTACTATAAACAGTGTAAAGCACTTTGAGTATCAATTAGATAGAAAGGTGCTATATAAGTACAGTACAGTCCATTTACCATTACAAGTGTGGATCATTGTAACCTGGGTTAAAAGTGGGTATCATGGCAGTGAAGCCTTCGTCTTCAACCATTGACACAGGCTTCATGTCAGTGACGTTCATGTAAGGATCTTTCCGTCTCTGCTGCTTGCTGTGGTGGTGTGCATGATGTCTGTCCATCATGAAGGCTGTCATTGTTTGTTGTTTTCTGGAATGAGAGAGTTTATATGTATTATAGCATAATTTACAGTAACTCAAGAAATGCCTCGTTTCACTTAAGCCTGGGATATAGTTGACGCGTCGCATAGGGCGTGCGGCCAAAGTGACGCAATCGCGAAGTCCCAGCCCCCGCGCTTTGGCCAGCGCGTTGGTTTCGCGCGTGGTTGTGCACCTCCCAGATTTTGAAGCTCCGCAAGCCTAGCGCGCGCGCCAAATTGATTGACAGGTCGGGTAGGGACCTCACCGACAGCCTTCACGCCAGAGCCTGCAGCTGTCTGCGCCGCTGTGGTCGTGGAAACGGCGTCGCGACGCATGGAGGAATGTTTTTTATGTGATTCAAATGTATTAAATTCCCCGAGCGAGCGGAAAGCCATTTGTTTTTGTTGTGTGATTTCAAACAGTTCTTCTTCTACGGTAGATTTCTTCTTCTACACCCTTTCTTGCAACATATGCACAGGTTTTAGAGGGTACTGCCACCTGCTGGTCAGTAAAAGAACAGCACTTTGCCATGCGCTGCCGTGCCACATTATAAACGCATGCACAGTGCACGCGCGCTCCAGCTTGCGGACCAAAGCGCGACTATATCCGAGGCTTTACAGTGCTAGGTTAAACACACACACACACACAAATATAAAATACTGATTACACACACTTGAGTAGATGAAATAAATTACTGTAATTCCTGTTTAAATGCAATTCATCCTGCCATTCAATGCAGTGTCTTCAGAATTTACCAGCAAATTAAAAGTTGAAGCTAAATCATTAAATTATCACCATCTTTGTGTTGGATTTATTTATAAATCACATTTAAACACTGCTTGTACCGTTAAATTAAAAATAAAAACACACGTTCTCTGTCACAGCTAAGAAACAAGCAGCTTCAGCTACCAGAGACTGACATAACGTTTTCTCACTTTGAAACATAACGTTTTCTCACTTTGAAACGGAACAAATATGGTTTATGGACCTTACCAAGCTCCGCCCAGAAACGCCCCCTAAGCTCCAAGATGGCTGCCCGTCTCCCAAGCGCAGCTTTGGTGTCAATGGAAAACATGGCGTCGACTGACTGCAGGGTATTTTTGAGTCGAATAGTGTATCATTTCTGCCAGATTCCAACAAAATATCAGCCATGACAATGGACAGGGGAACCAACAAGTTCATGTTATTTTTTTTTTTGGACGTTATCAAGTTGTTTGATCCACGCGATGCCTCCAAACAGCGTGCGTGCTACTGTCTGATGAGGAAAACATCAGCTCCTCACACGCTCAGGCTCAGCATTATTACAGCTGTGGACAGGATCACTGATGCCTATTGTTCTGCAAGGCTGGGTAAGTCAGGCATTCATGGTTTTGAGGGTTACTTTTGAAATCAGCGATTTCTATTGTTGGCAAAAGTTTGTGTGCCTTGGTCGCAAAGCTAATGCTAACTGTAATCTCCATTCATTCCTTAAGTGGTTGGTTAGCCGTTGCTGCTTTAGCTGCTAAACACGCCGACAGCGACTTTTGTGAGGGCTAACGAGCTCAGCCGTCCGGTGTGTTAGTTAAAATCCAGCCTTCGTGTCACGATTTTGTGCAGTTTTAGGTGAAATCGACAGTAGAGCTCGTTGTGTTAGCTAGCTCATGTGGCGTTAGCAGAGCTGTTTCTTCCCAACTTCCAGGACGTTCAGTGAACTGTGGCTTTCTCTCATCGTGACCGCGTGTTGTTAACTAGCAGGTTTCAAAAGCAGGTCAACCCTTCTCTGCTGGTGAAAGAAATAATTGTTCAGTTTTGTGGTCGTGCACAAGCTTTGATCCAAGCAAGGCATTCAGTTTCACATATAGGGAAACGGTGAATTTTACTTCCACAAATACGGTCAGGGTACCTGACATCTCCTGTACAGATACCCCACTGACGGTGGAGGAGCATTTTTCCAGCCCTGACGCAGAAAAATTCTGCACGTATGCTAGCTAGCAATGTAAGTAGCATGTGGTGCCGGTCTCACAAACGCTACCGTAGCGTTTGTTTTGTGAGACCGGCACGCACGTGGAAGCTGCGCTGTGACGTGTTATGGGTATTAGCCAATGAAACGCGGCCCTGTGGGCGGAGCTTGGTAAGGTCCATTGTAGACTTACCTGCTGCTCTTCCTTCATTCACACCTTGGTGAAGTCCGTCATGTTTACATTTCATCCGCGTGGTTATCTCGTGTCGCGTCGTCACTTTTGAAAGCTTTTTTATCTTTGAGAAGCGTCGAGCTCCCACACGTTGGAGGACTGACAGTTTTCTCTGCGTCGCGTCGTTCATTTGTAAAATAGACTTTGAAAACAGTCTCTGTTCTCCTCGCTCTGTTCAGAAGCGCTGCAGTTTTTTTTTTTTTTTCAAACTTTATTCAGTCAGCCAGCTTTGACAAAGCTCTACCGGTGAACAAAACGGCTCCGCGGCGCCGTGAAAGAAGCATAATCGCGCGACACAACGAATCGATGATGAAATTCGTTGCCAACGCTTTTAAAAATTGATTTTTATCGATTTTATTGATTCGTTGTTGCAGCCCTAGAATAGAATATATCTTCATTGACATTGCACCAGGGCACAATACAGCATGATTGAATTACGCACACGCCTTAAAAGATGGGCCGAGTGCACGAAGCCGCAGTCGTGTCAGCGCCGCCACAAAGGCGAACTCGAGACAGAATTTGCAGTTTTTCTCTCACCATTCACAGTCAGAGCTTCTGATGTGCCTGTTGACATGCAACTTGAAATCATTGATTTGCAGCCTTGTTGCCGGCACCGTTCAGAAAAAAACAAAACATTTACTGTACGTATTTGTGCAATATGCAAATGTGTTGCAGTTGTGATCAGTTGTGTATGTTACCAGTACGTATTATAACATTCTGTGGTTCATTGTGGTTGACTGTCAGTCACATGGACTCAGGGAGGGATTATGGGTAAAATTTATCTTCATTAACCATTTCGGTTAGCTGTCTAGCATTGTTCTTTTAGTGCTTCGACTGTTTTTGTTAGCCTAGTTTATGTGTTCATTATGTGTTAGTTTCTGTTGGGCCATTCAGTAGAGTAACCATGAGTGAGGGAGGTAGTTTTTATGATCATGATTTGTAAAATAGACTTTGAAAACAGTCTCTGTTCTCCTCCCTCCTCGCTCTGTTCAGAAGCGCTGCAGTTTTTTTTTTTTTTTCAAACTTTATTCAGTCAGCTAGCTTTGACAAAGCTCTACCGGTGAACAAAACGGCTCCGCAGCGCCGTTTCCGATGCTGAGAAACTCGTCCATGCCTTTGTCTCCTCCAGGCTCGACTACTGCAACTCCCTGTTTATTGGAATCCCTGGCAAAAACCTTCAGAAACTTCAATATATTCAAAACAGTGCAGCAAGGATTTTATTGAGAGCTCGTAAATTTGAACATATTACACCCATTCTCCATAACCTCCATTGGCTTCCTGTCACCTACAGAATTCAATACAAAACTGCTCTCATTACACATCAATGCTTACATGGAACTTCACCTGACTATCTAAAGGACATTCTTGCACCATATTCATCCACCCGGTCTCTACGATCACAGAACAGTAATCTACTTCACATTCCACGAACCAAATTAAGGACCATGGGAGACAGGGCATTCTGTGTGGCTGCCCCCCGCCTATGGAACTCCCTTCCTGACTGCCTGAGAGCTCCACAGTCACTGGTTGACTTTAAAAGCGGTTTAAAGACTTTTCTTTTTAAGCAAGCCTATTCTGCCCCCGCATGATTTTATCTTTGATCTTGGTTGATAGTATTATTGATTTTACTTGATTTTATCACTTGTTTTATTTATTTATTTATTTATTTTTTAAGCAGGCCTATTCTGCCTCCACATGATTCTGTTTTTAATCTTAGTTAATACCATTATTGATTTTATTTGATTTTATCACTTGTTTTTATTGTTGTAGCACTTTGAGATTTTTATTAATGAAAAGTGCGGTATAAATTGAATTTATTATTATTATTATTATTAGTTTTTATGAAGACCTGTGGGGTTCAATCGCTGCCTGTTGAACAGTAAAATAAAGTCTATAAAACACCATCTGGTGGTTTGATTCTTGACCTACAACAAGAGCTGCACATCTCTCAGTAGCTGTGTCCTGCCACTCGTTACGTGAACACCCACGGCTTATACACAAGTGTGGCTTATACGAGCAAAATCTTTTTAATTTAGTGGGAACAGCTTGCGCTCAATAGTCTGGAAATTATGGTAGTCACACTGTAACCATGGTTGTCTTTGTGTCTTTAGATAGACATTGTCTCAACTGTCCAGCTTCACTGTGCTGTGTACAAATGTTCTTATTGGCCGAGACACTGGCCACATTTGTCAAACATTTCTTTCTCACTAGGGTCAAAGAAAGCTCAGCTATGCAGAGGTGTGCCAAAGACCAGCCAGAGACCCACTACCTGTGCAGACACGGTCTACCTCCCCTCCTGCTGCTTCAGACAGCCAGCCACTGCAAGAGCTCATGGTCAATACAGTCGAGGCGCCTCGTCTCAACTCTTGTCACGCTCCAGAGAAAGTTGGAGATAAACGGCCTCCTCGGCAACATTTACATAACTTTAGGGGGGCGCCTGGTCAGGCCAGAGCAAGAGGTTCAGGGCTGAAGACACGGGAGCATCAGAGGGACAAATGGTTTTCCACGCCGCGGGGAGGCAAACATGGTGGAAAGGAGCAAAACATTCCCCCCACTTCACCAAAATAATAAAAAATGTAATTTAAGAACCATAACTAAAACTGAGAGAGACTATATATATATACTGTACATGTATATGTAAATATGTACATAGACAGATAAATATGGATATATTTCTTTTGGCTTGGCCAAAGAGTCTTTTATGTTGCAGACACCTATTGTGTAGAATATAGATGTCAAGTAATATCAAGCTTTTCTGAGAAAGTAAATGTATATTTGTAATAATGGAGCTTTACTCCACGAACCGTGAAACAAAGGTATCATCAGCAGGTGTCGGCTGTTCTGGCTTGGCAGTTTTATTTGAATTAATTTTTTATTTTATTTTTTTTGTGATTGCAGGAGTTCCTCCCTTGGGGAAGTTTTCTCAGCTGAAGAAACTTTTTAGACTAATGCCGGGTTCCCACGGAACGCGTCAAAATGCTCCCAACGCACCGTGTTTGCTGCTTGTCAACAGATGTCTGTTCACACAGAACGCGTCTGCAGACGCGCAGTGGGAGCAGCGTCTGGCTCCCTTCCCGGTCAGATTGTTTTGTTTCCTGTACACTGGGCAGATAAAATCAGCTGTACGTGAGCCTCGTTACTACTTGAGTGGGTTTTCTACGAGCCGAACTGCAGCTACGAAAGCCTTTGTTGAGATTAAAATGTTTTTTTTATGTTTGGGGTGATCGTACGCTCGAGCAGACAGCGGCAACTGTAAAAATGCCAAGTTTCTTACCGGAGGCTGGTTTCTTCATGGAGGCTCGTCGGGCTAAAAGTCCAAAAACAGTCCCGTCGTTGTCGCGTCATCACATAGCAGAGGCTCTCCCGATTGGCTGCTCGACGCCTCGTCTGCTTTGGACGCGCGCATGCGTGGGAAAGTACTGCTGCTCGCTGCCGCGCTGCTTGAACTGCTCAAGACGCGCCGCGCCTCTCCTGGCCGCGCCTCCACATAGACTTTGCATGTTAAGTGGCTGCTTCGGCGCGTTTGGTGGGAACCCGGCATAAGAACGCTTTCAGAGGGAGCAATGAAATCAGACAGCACTGCTCTTTGAACCTTTTAGCACCAGAGTGTCCTAAAGTCTGGTTTTGGACTTTGAAATGCTGTCTCCGCTTAGACATTCTGTGACTAAATGTCATATTTCACCTTGCTAAAGTAATTTCACTTGGATTTGTACAAATGCTTTAATAAATGGAACAAAGGAGATGGAAAGGTTTTTTGTAGAGCAATTTAAATACCATAGTTGGAGAATTAGAAAAAAGTCACATTGTGCATCTTAAGCATTTTTGTTACCGGGTAATTGTTTTGTTAATTGAATTTTGTGTTGATGTTAAATAATCTTATGAAACGTTTAATTCTTGATCATGGAATAGTTATTACTTTTATAAACGCTTAAAATAATGATTGGAAGTACAGGTACCGGTAGTCCCCGACATACGAGCGCATCGACATACGAGGTTCCGGACTTACGAGTTGACTAACGAACAGTAAAGTTGTACAGAACATACAGAAAATACAGCACTGGTATGTGTTTTTAGATGAAAGTGTGTTAGCTAACAGTTTGTAAACAAGTTTCTGAGCATGTTTATGAACTAGTATGTACGTTTGTGTTGAAAAACGAGTGTTCGTAGTAGCGCTAGCATAAATTTTCCGACTTACGACCGAAAATCCGGACTTAAGAGCGACACGTGTTTCGTGTTCCGACATACGAGATTTCGTCTTACGAGCACCTCGCAGGAACGGAACTTGCTCGTAAGTCGGGGACTACCTGTAGTTGCTTGAATTTGAATCTTGGTGTACAAATATTGATAGTAATTGTTCTGGAAATGTTTTTTACAGTACTCAGTGTTTGAGTAACTTTGTAACAGAAATGTTGTTGCTAACATTTAAAGACTAGTTATGGTAGTGTAATGACATTTTTTCTGAATACTTTTGTTTGCTTTTCATCATTTGCTGTTTGAGGAAAAAATTGTTTTATTTGTGAATTAATTTATTTGACTCTACCGTGTAATTAAGCTTGTGCTTTTATCAATCTTGAACCGTTCTTTAAATGAAGCTAGAGCGCTTACTCAAGATTCTGTTCGAAAACAAAATCTTGACATTCTTTTAATTTCCTTGATCCAAATGCAGCAAAAAGTGTCTAAACTTGCTGCTTCCATTTTATTTTTCACAGATGGCTAAGCTCTAAACCTTCATTTGACTACCGGTACACACACAACTTTTTAAGAAACATTTCATATTTGATGCATTTTTATAAAATGTTTTCCTGCAATCTTTTCTTTGTAAACATTTTTTAAGGAGCAAAGCATATTTGTTACTAATCCTAGAGATTCACATTAGCAGTTAATAGATCTTTTGTCTTCAGTTTGAATTTAATATTTTCATAATCTTTACTGTATAGAACATCTACTCAGGAATAAGGTAAATTGTCTGCCATGTACTTTGCAATTACTGATGGTCTTGTGAAGAAGCAGGAGCACAAGACCGATTTATCAAAGATGAGCAATGTTGTTAACTAACGCGAGATTGTGTTGATTAGTTAACTGTTCCAACTTTGTTGCGTACTGTGGTTAAATAAAAGGAAGACCACCAGTCGGGCTGTAATCGCAGCTAAAGCTATTCCGAAATTTTCCAGCTATGATCCAGTCTACAAGCCATTATAGTGGCATGCATGTATTGTTCTGTTAAATGTTTTTTACAGTGTAGCAGCTATTAAATTAACGGGCATAATTAGGGAGAGATAGAAGCATATTTGTAATAAATATATTTTCGCTATTAGTGTCTTACACTGATCTAGTGATGATTTCTTGGATTTGTTTTGATGGAACATGAAAGTACCATATGAACTTGTTTTATTAATCTGTAATCTGTAGTAGTACTCTGTTCCTCTGGATATATTAGAGATTAAACTTGTTCTGGGTTGTTCCATTTATGTTATGCAATTTTCTACCCAAGTAGACAATTGTTTTTGATGTATTCAGGTTATGTTTTTGTCAATTGTTTACCGTACTCGTTTGTTTATAACAGTTGTACTCCGTGAAATTCACCTCGTAGTAATTGAAACGCACTTAATTTGATCCTAATCGGTTTTCTACTTTGAAGGAGTGAATTAATGTTGCGTGCAAATTCTCATTTTATGCATAAAAGAAAAAATGTAAGTCAAGAAATTGTGTACATCTTAAAAGAAAGCTTGGTGTTTATAGAATCATTGTGTTCTTTGTCAGACTTTTTAAGCATGTCTGCCCTGAGTGCCTTTAAAGATGATTTTTTTTCCCAACTACAAGTCACTCTTAGTTGATTGTTAAAAATTCATCTTGAATTTGTCACATCAGGAACAATAAAAAGTTTACTGAAACCACTCGTGTATCGAAGTTGTTACTATTTCAACATTTAAATCCTTGAACCCTATTTACAAACTTGTTTGTTTTGTTGGTTTTGCAGAGGTTCACTTTGTCAACCTAGTGAATTTTTATGAGCAAAATTTCAAAAGTTTTGTGGATTATTTTTTTGTAAGGAGTCATGCTCAGTCAAACACTGCCAAGTAAACATCTGGAAATAACTAAAGATTATGTAATTGCATTAACAAAATATGTTCGAGACTATTGCTGCTTGATAGTAACTGAACTGATCAGATTGTGTGTATGATAATGATGCTTAACTTTAGGAGAATATTTTGGATTATAATCACCAGATGTACGAGTCTAATGAATCTCGTTACGTAATTCTCGGCCAAGTTCCAACTCTCGCGATATTTGGTCAACGTTCGCGTCAGTGTCAACAGCAGCACAGAACTGTCCGAAGCAGGGAGGGGGAGTCGAGAGGCGGTTTAAACGTCCGGTGAGTTATGGCATATTTAATATGTTATAACCTTACTGTTTATTAAATCCATCGTGTCACTGTTCATGAAGCACGTCATACACACGCTGAGGAGTTGGCCAACAGCTCTCTTTAGCATTAGCCGCTAACGTGTTCGTGTACATTCTCAGAAAGCTTCGTGTAGCTGTTAGCATAGGTTTAGCTAGCTGTGGTGATAATGCATGTTACTAAAAAAAAATGTGTTCAAGGCGTACACGGCTTTCCGTTATTTAATGTTTTTTGTTCACCTGCTCCTTATAACGATGCTGTTAATCTGAGTAGAAATGTTTTAACGTGACACATTGGCGCCCATCTTCAGAAAGTCAAAAGCAAAGATTTAAGATTTTGCATTTAGCCTAACCTGCTGTCTGTTGTTAGCTGAAGACATGATCCAGCTAGGCAGTGAAAACAGCCCACGCTGAACGACTCAGATGGACGACTTGGTTGATTTCGTCCATGGTTATCCTCCGCCTGGTCCATAACAGAACCTTGAAACGGGCCGACAGTGTTCGGCCTGTGTCCCTTCCTCCGAACCAGCTGTTACTGAGACTTTTTGGGGGGCAGCAAGAACAGGTGCATGACGTTCATTACATTCAGACGCAGCAGATCCAATTAACAGTTCCCCCTCTCGTTAACTGTTCCTGAACAATCATCTCCCAAATTTTTAGTGTAGATTAAAAGAGCCACTAGTAATACTTAAATCATAATCCTTCATTGTCAGTTTTACAGCTTAATTGTAAGAGCGGCTTCTAAAAAAGCTAAGTCTGGTCCTCTGGACATTCAAAAAACAAAACAAAGCAAAAAAATTGTAGAAACGTTTCATCTTTCGTCCGAAAGACTTCCTCAGTCTGAGGTGCTGTGTTCAGCTCAGTCTTATAAATAGCACCCTCTCATACACAACCAGTTGGCTGATGACAGCCGAAACCAGCTGCTCGCAGTGTTGCCAGATCTCACGACAGAAACAAGCGGTCAGCCCCATGAAAACAAGCCCAAACAAGCGTTCTTCGAAAGCAAGCCCAGTATACAAGCCCATCTGGCAACCCACCCCATTGTGTAAAACAAAGGCCGTTTTTAAACAGTATAAACATATTTATTATGGCATTACATATAACCAGCAAAATTATGCTTTGTAGAACGTATCCAGTCTAAAATATAATACATTTTGCATTTTTATACAGCTGGTTTCTTGTCATGCGTACAAAAAAAAATAATTAAACTGCAAAGTCAACAAAAAACTTTCTTGAATCTGAATCATGCTCAGTGAAGCAGGTAGAAAAATACCAGCATACAGGTAGAAAAAAAACAGCATACAGGTAGGAAAAAACATTTTGCCTGAACGTAACATCCGCCTTGACGTGTACGTGGAAGGGGGGGCGTGACAAACTACCTACCACTCGCATTACTGTTTGACAGAAAAACAAGCCCAAATAAGGGACTCAACGTCCAAGGCAAGCCCAAAAACCAGCCACAAGTGGCTCGCCGAATTTATAAGCCACTCCAGGAAAAAACAAGCCCAACGTCGATTGAAATAGGCGGACTTGGCAACTATGCACATGATCAAGGAGGACCATCAGCCTAACGATGGATCGTTAGCACCCTGATGGTTGTTTGCTATTCACAGAGGGCTGAGTGATACTAGTGAGCAGCTAGTTTTGGCTGTTTGTGTAATACTACTGTGAGAGGGTGCCATTTATAAGACTGAGCTGAACACAGCACCTCAGACTGAGGAAGTTTTTCGGACGAAAGACGAAACGTTTCTACAATTTTTTTGCTTTGTTTTGTTTTTTGAATGTCCAGAGGACCAGACTTGGCTTTTTTAGCTTTTCTACCTGGATTATTGAGCATACATCAGGGTGTAAGAGTGGCTATTTTACAAAAAAGCTGATTTTTTTCATGCTGTCTTGCAGGACGTTTGAGATGGGGGATGATCGACCCTTTGTCTGCACTGCCCCTGGGTGTGGGCAGGTAAAATGTTTAAAACACACCACATTTTTAAATTCTCTTTGTTTCACTTATTCTCAATTTAATCCCTGGATTATAGCACAGGCTCTGCATTTTTTCCCCGTTCTGACAGACACAAACTTCATAATACTGTATGCCAATATTCAGTTGGACTTTTAACTGGGATCTCTCTAGGAGTGTTAATTTTTTTTTCCTGCAAGAGATAGTGTGAAGTTTTACAAAACAAAGTATTTGTTCTGTTGTTACTGGTGTTTTGTGATTCTAAATTAAATGAATCAAACAAAACATCAGTTTTTTTTCTCAAAGCTGAAGTTGCTAAACCTGATACCCCATAAGCAAATTATGAAGAAGTTTCATTTTTTATTTTTTTTACTAAGGGGTAGATGGGAACTTCAAGCTAATACTGGCTTATTCAATGGAGCTGTCATCTAAAAAAAAACAAAACAAAAAAAAACAACAACAACAACAACAACTACAACTACTTTTCGTATTGCTGGCTGTGAGAGTACTATTTAATCCAAACCTCAGTGGTGTAGTCTACATGATACCCGGGTATATGGAGTATACCTACTAGAAAAGCTTAAGAATTTCCGTATACCCACTTAAAAGTACCCAATAATACATGACATCATTAGGCACGTGTCACTGATAACATTAAACGTCAGTTAAACGCTTCCGTAACAATCTATTGGTATGCAGCGCTTTGCTTTGATACTGTATTATAAATCTATAACCTACAAAGCCAACATTTGTACAAAGTTTGTTCATTCATTCAAATATAAGCATAAGAGAAATCTGGAAACGTTCAACATGCTTAAAAAAAAAAATTGACAATTACATTGTTACAGTGTACCATACTTTGGTTTCTAAGCACAGTACAGTATACCCACTATAAAAATGTAGACTATGCCACTGCCAAACCTGGAATAAAAAACAACTAAAATTGGCATTTTCACTTTGTTTTTGTAAACACAAAACTTGATTTATTTATTTTAACTTGGGTTAGCACGTCTTAGTTTTGCTTAGATTATTATAATAGCAATATACTGTAGGTTATTGCTTTTTAACTTGAAGCTAACCTTTTCAGTCAAGCTGTGGACAATATTCACTATTTCCATGGTGTCCAAAATCATTTTTTGATCATTTTAGTGAACAACTGCTGTTATCTAAAATCAGTTGTAATTAAGTTATTTGAATTTATTTTGAATTATGTTTCTGTACTATTGTGAGAAATAATGTCCTTTCTATTGATCCTAAACCTGTCTTTTTATTTTAATGGTTATTTTTGGCAGGGATTCACAAATGAAGACCACCTGTCAGTGCACAAACACAAACATGAAATGACATTAAAATTTGGTCCAGCCAGAACAGACTCTGTGATTATTGCAGGTAATTACTTTTTTTTTTTCTCTCATTTGTTCATTTTAAATTAGCTTGAACAAAGGATAATTAAATCTGTCAATGCTTTGGATGTAATGCTGTCAGTGTCTCTGCTTAGAAGAATATAGCTTCTTGCCATGTGTTTATTTTTTTATTTTTCAGACCAAACCCCCACTCCCACTCGTTTCCTCAAGAATTGTGAGGAGGTTGGTCTATTCAATGAGCTGGCCACCTCCTTTGAGCAGGATTTATGCAAAACACATGATGACGAGCAAAGAACAAAACACACTTTAAGGGTAATTATCACTGACATGTTTGTTTTCCTTTGGTTATTATTGCATAAAACTGTTTCAGCAGTAGACTTTCATTCATTTGAAAGTATTCAACTTTTCATTTGTGCTTTTGGTCTTTAAGGCTGCACCATTACAAACACCATCTGAAGTAAAAGATGAGGAAGAGGCTCCTTTACAAGTTGATTCTTCCCCTCCTGAAAGCCCTGAGTCCTCGTCCAGCATGTCTGAAGACAGCAGAGACTCTAGGGTGCGAAGCAAGATTTAAAGCATTCACACAAATTATGTTCTCAGCTAAGTTCTTTACAGATTTACTATACACACATTTTATTTGCAGGAGATTCTCACAAAACCTTTGGTTAGCTCTGCTCCCACTCCAACTATTGTGCGTCCAGGTTCTCTTCCCCTACACTTAAGTAATGACCCACTACAGCCAACTCTGCCTTCTCCAACGTCTGTAATCACACAAGCGCCACCTTCCAACAGGCAGCTTGGGTAAATTACACCGTACTCCTGTTTTCTTCTATTCTTGTCTGATGACATGAGGAATTCTTGCAAAAAAGTCTCAGAACTCAGTGTTACTCTAAAAATGATCAACAATTATAGCTTTCGCTGAGCTTCTTTTATTTACTGTGCAAGTATCTTTTATTGCCGACAGATCTCCCACAAGTGCATACCCACTGGTAAGGCATCTCCCTAATGGGCAGACAGTCCCTCTTTCGCCCAGCCGACTGCAGATAACCTCAGTTATATCTGTAAGTCAAGACTTGAAATAAACATGTACAAACACCGTAATGGCTTGTGTTTCAAATAGTAGTTGATCTTCATATTTGTTTTTCCTCTTTTTGTTTTTATTGATATTTGATATGTTTTGAAGCTTGCAAGGCCAGTGAACACAGTGCCTAACATCCCTGGGATTCCAGGACCCCCTGTTGGAGGAGTCAGTAGTGGTTCATCGTCTCCATCTGGATATGGCCTTCATACTGAGACCAAGATAGTGAGTTCATTAATCACTGTTATTTTATAACCACCCATTTATATATGTTTATAAATTAATTGTTATAGTTGATTAAATCTATCAAAAATACAAACTTACAGTACTTTGCTTTATTTTGAGAGGTTGACATAAGATCGACATGAGGTGTTTTTTGTGTCTTTGTAGCGACTGAAGGCCGCTCTGTCTCATCAAGGCCCAGGAGCACAAGATGGAGCAGGTGGTGGATCAGGGTCTATCCCCGCTGTCCCGCAGCGACAGGAACTGAGCCAACAGCCCTCCCAGAATTCTGATGCACCGTCTCCTGCACAACCACAGGTACAGTAAACACACATTAATAATAATAATAATAATTGTCTAATCTTGTCATCTGCGTATGTTTCCCATACACAGACGAAATTCGTCTCTGCATTTAACCCAACCACCTACCAGGTGGTGCAGTGAGCAGCCATAGAAGGCGCTCGGGGAGCTGGAGAAATAGGTGTGCACTCATAGACACCCCAAGATGTGTAGTGGCCGGGACGCGAACCCGCGTCCTTCGGGTCCCAAGTCAAACGCCCTAACCACTACACCATCTTGGCTCCTTATTAAATTGAGAACCACGCTGTTGCGTCACAAAGGCTCTTGTTGACAGGAACGCATCATTGAACTAAAAGGAAATTTCAACATTGTTAACCAGATTTTATTCTTTATAAATCTTTTACGTCTGTTGTTTTTACACATAAAGAGCATAAAATAACTTATCCTTTAATTAAATGGTAAATGGAGCTTACTTATATAGCGCTTTCCAGCCCCCTTTGAGGGGCCCTAAAGTGCTTCACGGTACCAACCATCCACCCATTCATACACACATTCATACGCCGGTAGTGGTAGACTGCCTTGCAAGGCGCTGCCTGTCCTACCGGGAGCAACTCGGGGTTAAGTGTCTTACCCAGGGACACAACGAGGTATGCCGTGACCGGGGATTGAACCCGAGACCTTCTGGTCCTGAGCCGGCTGCCCTGCCTCTACACCATCTCGGCCTTAGAATAAAGGAATCCATCCCATCAATTTGGTAACTTTGGAGGTAACTTCTCAAAGTTTGCACGTGGAGCTGGAGTTGTAACAATTTCAACAATATTTTTTTTATATTTAATTGTCTTTTTTGTGAGCTGTTGTTGTTTTCCACTCGCTCAATCATACTGTGCTCATGTTAAATTACAAGGAATATCAACACCAACACAGTCAGTTTACTGAAAAACTGTTAACATGTACTGTAAATAAAACAGATTTTAACTAAATAAAATTTGGAATATCCTCTGCCTCCTTTGCATTTTACTAAAATAAATAATTCATATATCTCCAGAAGAAAAAACCAGCCACTAGGGAGCACAAGCCAGTGTATCTCTTGTGCCGGTCCCAAGCCCGGGTAAATGGTGAGGGTTGTGTCAGGAATGGCATCCGATGTAAAACACTTTTGCCAAAACCATAATGCGAGTTCATCAAAGTGAAACCATACCGGATCGGTCGAGGCCTGGGTTAACGACTGCCACCGGTGCTGTTGACAAACAGGGTGCCAGCAGAAATTGTGCTACTGTTAGTCGAAGACCCCGAGGAGGGAAGCGTGTCAGGAGACAGAGGGAAGAGGAAAGTGAAGAATGTAGGACTGAGGGTTGCAACTCTAAATGTGGGGACAATGGCCCTCATGCACGAACCGTTCGTACGCACAGATTTGTTCTTAAACTGTGCGTACGAGTGTTTTAGGATCATTTGTGGCATCCAACAATGTTTTCGTATCCTACGATTTTTTCAGATACGAACAAAATTTACGAGTGGTCCGGACCTGTCGTATAATTTAGGAGGAGTCGGTCCGCTGTTATCCAGACGGATCTTCCTTCACTAATAACTTCATATTTTGTTACTCAGAAGATATTCTGAGTTTAAAAAGAATTAAATGCAACGACACAAATTTGTTAAATTAAAAGAAGCGGCTTCAACCCCCCCCCGCCACTCATGTCGACCACCGTGCGCCACTCCACGCGCCCCCCCCCGCGCGGCCGCGCCACTCATGTCGACCACCGTGCGCACGCCACGCGCCCCCCCCCGCGCGGCCGCGCCACTCATGTCGACCACCGTGCGCAACGCCACGCGCGGCCGCACCACTCATGTCGACCACCTCCTGTCATGTTGGCACGCGTCTTGCGCACCTTGGCTGCCACCACCTCCTGTCATGTTGTCAGGAGGCGGTCAAGGATTGACCACCTCCTGACCACCTCCTGTCAGTGCTGCGGCGAGATGTTGTTTTGAAGCCATTTTCAGATCAAACCATTTATTCTTGATTCCTGATACTGTACGACCCACGGGAGAACATGCACTATATTAATATGAAGTTAACTGTAGTTTCGAGACATCTTAAAATGCTTCTGTTCAGAAACACATCCGACACTTGCGGGGGGTGGGGGGTAGCGGTGCGCTCTTCTGAATAAGTTAAACTATAATGTAACACAATACACTAAAATTAGATATATTTGACCATCCGACACTTGCGGGGGGTGTGGGGGTAGCCACAGCGCGACTGAGAGCAGATCTCCGAACGCGTGAAGTTCCTTCTTGAGTTTGAATGAATGGCCACTTCCTGCTGTCAGAAGGCAGGAAGCGTGGCCTTATATGGTGTTTTGAGGGGTGGAAATTATGTAAATTACCTTCCCGCGAGCACGCGCAGGTGAGTAGAACAGGTGGGATCCATCAACTTTAAGCAGCCCGTTTACACGCTTTTCCTGTGGATAGAAGACTTTGTTGGATCTGACGTGGCATGTTCGTACGAACGCTTCGTACGAACAAAAGTAGGAGAAATTTAGGATAAAAATACGAACATTTTCGTGCATGAGGGCCAATGACAGGCAAAGGTAGAGAGCTGGCTGACATGATGCAGAGAAGAAAGGTAGATGTTTTATGTGTCCAAGAGACCAAGTGGAAGGGCAGCAAGGCACGCAGCATTGGAGCAGGGTTCAAACTGTTTTACCATGGAGTGGATAGAAAGAGAAATGGAGTAGGGGTGGTCCTGAAGGAGGAGCTAGCAAAGAATGTAGTAGAGGTGAAGAGAGTGTCAGATAGGGTGATGTGCCTGAAGGTAGAAGTAGAAGGTCTGATACTAAACATACAGTGGTTATGCTCCACAGGTTGGATGTGATGGGGAGGAGAAAAATACATTTTGGAAAGATCTGGATGAAGTGATAGAGAGTATTCCCAGGGAGGAAAGAGTGGTGATCGGAGCAGACCTGAATGGACATGTTTGTGAAGGAAAAGGAGGGGATGAGGAAGTGATGGGTAGGTTTGGTGTCGAGGAAAGAAACCAGGAAGGACAGATGGTGGTGGATTTTGCCAAGAGAATGGAAATGGCTGTAGTCAATACCTATTTCCAAAAGAAGGAGGAACATAGAGTGACCTATAAGAGTGGAAGAAGGAGTACACAGGTCGACTACATTCTGTGTAGAAGAGGAAACCTGAAGGACATTGGAGACTGTAAGGTTGTGGCAGGAGAGAGCGTGCCCAGACAGCATTGGATGGTTGTGTGTAGAATGACTGTTGTTGTGATGAAGAGAAAATGAGTCAAATCAGAGTCAGAGAGAGTCAGAGAGTCTTTATTGTCATTTGCACCGCATGTGGTACATGTGATGAAAACGAGATTATGTACACGGGGTCCCAGTTACATCCAACAACAAATGCAAGAGAAAAACAGTAATAACATCTAGAATTAACTAAGAAAAACATCAACTAGTAATACACTAAGCCTAATATAGTGGAATAAACAGCAGCACGAACATGAGTTTGTATGAGCAGATGGTCACAGATGAACACAGCAACAAGAAAACAGATCAGCATCAGCACAATGTGATATTTTGCAGTGTTTATTTTTTATTTTATTTTTATTTATTCATGAGTCTAACAGCCTCAGGGTAGAAGCTGTTCCTCAGTCTAGTGGTTCTACACTTGATGCTCCTCAACCTCCGTCCTGAGGGGAGTGGGGCAAAGAGTGAGTGTGCTGGATGAGTGAGGTCTTTCATGATGCAGGTGGCTCTTTTCCTGCATCTGGAGGTGTAAATGTCTGTGATGGTGGGGAGACTGACTCCAACAGACTTCTGTGCAGCCTTCACCACTCTCTGCAGAGCTTTCCTCTCTTCAACTGTGCAGCCTCCATGCCACACGTTGATGCTGGAGCACAGGACGCTCTCCACTGCACACCTGTAGAAGGAGGTGAGGACTGGGCTGCTCAGACCAGCTCGTCTCAGCCGTCTGAGGAAGTAGAGTCTCTGATGACCTTTCTTGATCAGGCTGGTGGTGTTGTTGCTCCAGCTGAGGTTATCATTCATGTGTACACCCAAGTATTTGTAGCTGGAGACCACTTCCACTGCAGACCCACCTATTTTCAGTGGGGCATGGGTGTGTTTGTTCCTTCTGAAGTCCACAATCATCTCCTTTGTCTTCAGAGAAGAAGACCAAATGGTTAGCCTGGCCCTCGCCATTCCTACGCAGCTCCGCTCAATTCTATTTTCCCTTCACTGCTGGGTCTGGGACTTCTCCCATAGACAAGGATTTCTCCGGTAGATTTTTGACCGGACCAATCAGAGAACAGAAGGGGCAGAGTTTTTGGCCCCTAACCCACGCCCCCATCTGTCCCAGCGCGCAGCCAGCGAGCATGCATGTTCTCATTCAAAGCGATGCAGGACTG
>JBBPBX010002177.1:76898-88963 GCA_038048925.1 Garcialebias charrua | reverse complement strand
ATACAGTTAAAATATTGTGAATATTATGATGAAGAGCAGTTTAATGACATCAATATGACAAATGGAGGTCTTTCTATTACCGTATTCACTTCAATAGTAGAAGTATAAATGCAAATATATCCAAAATAATTATCTAAAACAGTTAAACAGAACTTTAATAGCACTGTCAGAGACACGGATCAATGATGAAAACACAAATAATGTTCACATCGAAGGGCATGAATTATATCATATGAACAGAAAAAATAAAAGAGGTGGTGGTGGAGTCGCTCTATTTGTTAATAATGAAATAAAATCATAATAAGTTGTGTATATTGATCCTCAGGCTCAAATATAGAGTTATTCACCGATAAAATCATGGAACTATTGGAAAAGAGTTGTAATAAAAAAGTTTTTTTGTGTGGAGACTTTAATATTGATCTGGGAAATAAAACAGATTCAAATATCATCAGTACATTTAAATTCAATGTATAGTTTAAATCTTTATCATTTGATATCAAAGCCAATAAGAATTCATAGTGCCACAATAATTGATAATATTTTCGCAAATATAACAAATGGGGATGTGATATGTGGTATTTTAACGACTGAGCTAAGTGATCATTTACCAATTTTCACAATCTACAAAATCAATCAAAGCATCACAAAAGCAATTACAAGAAAGAAAAAATAATAAACACATCCAAAAAAGCTTTAGATAAATTAAAAGATGACTTAGATAAACAAAATTGGGAAGACGTGTATGTTGATGATGTGAACAGATCATATGATGAGTTTATGAATATTTTAAAAGCTCTGTATGAAAATAATTGTGTGCAAAAAAATTATACAAAGAAAAATATTGTTGACCAACCATGGGTAATGAAAGGATTGAGAAGCGCTTGTTAAAAAAAGAACTACCGGTATCTGTATTCATGCTTCTTGAAATCCAGAACACAAGAGGCAGAAGAAAAATATATGAAGTATAAAACCAAATTAGTAGGGATTATAAGAAAACATAAGAAGGAATATTATAGTGATTTATTAAATAAAAGTAGTGGTGATATGAAAGCAACATGGCGAGTAATGAATAGTGTTCTAAAAAAACACAAAGTAAAAACGGGTATTTCACAGTATTTTGTAAAAGACAATGATGAAATCCATGATGAGAATGAAATTGTAAATGGATTTAAATCTTTATTTCGTGAATGTTGGATCAAGCCTTGCAGCTAAAATACCAAAAGTAGATAATAATGTGAGCCATTCAGTCATAGGTTGTGCAAACAGTATTTTTCTTAAAGGGGACCTCAGATGGGTTTTTTAAATTTTTATGATATGTCTGTGTGCTATCCAGACCCTGTTCATTGAATTTAATACACAAAATAATTCTTAGATAATAAATTATACCCTTTTTAATTCTGCCATTTCTAACTTCCGTTCTAAATGACCTGTTTATGATAATGAGCTGTGAAGTCCACGCCCGTCAAAACTCTGTTTACATTAACTCCGCCCCAGTGGCGGTTCCTCAGTTAACCACCAGGGGGGGCTATTTTCTCAAAAATGAAAAAATAACGTTTCAAGTTTTTCTGGTGTTTATTTATCAAATGCAGATTAAAACTAGGCCAACAGTACAATGAAATGCTCAGATTGAGAACCAACAATTTAACTCACTAAAACAACAAAGAACAAACAAAAAAAAATACTAAAGCATGCAATAAAGGTACAAAAATAAAGTACCTACAAATGAAAAAGTAATACAAGGTCCTACAAACATAGTAAAAAACAACATGGTAGAATTTCAATGGTGCAACAGGATGTATTTAAATGAATAAGTAGTTCAAGGTTGTAATTTAAGCTACTTAGATGTTATTACTGTTTTTCTCTTACATTTTATTGGTGGATGTAACTGGGACCCTGTGTACATAATCTTGTTTCATCACATGTACCACATGTGGTGCAAATGGCAATAAAGATTCTCTGACTGATTTTGTGCTTTTCAATTATGCTAAATATGAAAGGGTGGGTTTTGGCACCTTTCTCTTCCATATGAATAATAAAATATTGGGCATGGACAATATTTATTTTTCCTGGTATTCAAGAGGATAGGGAAATGGCTAGTCAGCTTTCTAATTATTTAACATCTAACAATTTATGAGTATATGTGTACATTTAATAGCAACAATTCAAATTGACATTGTAATTAGAAAGATGTAGTGCTCCTCACTTTTTCAAAATACAGAACTAATATGATGAAAAACATTGTACGGTAAAAGACATGCATTTAGCTGCTCACCTCTGTAGCTGCTCACCTCTGTAGCTATCCTCTGTAGCTATCCTCTGACGTTCACCAGGGCCCAGTGTGCGGCGTTTCTTAGCCATCTGGGATACACTGCCACTGTGTTCGCCACAAATAGTAGGGAGTGAGTCTCTGCAGGACCATAAGAGAACAGTGTTCATATTTTAGTCACCAGGTAAAATAACAAGAAATGTGAAGTAGTTCAATCATAAGACATTAACAAAATACTGTATCAGTAATATTAAACAGCACAACATACACATTAATTTCAATTTACCGGTACCTGATTTTTTGAATGTGGTCTGTGAACTGCTGCATGATTCTCTGAACAAAGACTGAGTCGATGGTCCGCTTCTGGAGTTGGTTGTAGAGAATGTCCACATGAGGCATGACCAGATGGAACAGTTTCAGGAAAAAGCTGAAGCTATCATCCTCCAGCAGCCTCACAAAGCCTCCAGCTTCTCTAACAGTGGTAGGATCAAACTGTCCTGAGTCCCTGATGGTTTCAAAACACTGGAGCAGTTTTTCTTTGTGTTCAAAAACAGTGTTCACAGCTCGGCTGTGGAAGTTCCACCTCACTGTGCTTGCTCTTGGAACTCTGTGGGCCACCACTTCATCGAGAATACTGGTTCTCTTTGGCGATCTTGAAAAAAAGCCGGAGAATCCAGCCAGGTCTGAGAAGAAAATATTCACTTTTGAGATATGGGAAGTCACCTGCTGCATGATAAGATTAAGCTGGTGAGCATAGCAGTGATATATATATAGTGTGCATTTACATAGACATCTTGGATCTTCTTCTGTACACCACCTGTGGCTCCTCTCATGACACTCGCACCATCATATGCTTGTGAAATGAGCTTGCTCTTCTGGTCATCAGGGAGAATGGAGCTCAACCTTTCCAGAATAAAAATAATAACCTTTCAAATAATTATATAATCACTGTTTCATAACATGAAAAATTCAAACTATTTAATGCTTAAATCTTTCTGCTACTTGATTTATTTAAGTTTAGTGTCTTTGAAACAACAGCACAACTTATAATGAAACTAAAGTTTAACTAAACTAAACTAAAACTAAAGTTTATTTATTCATTCAGATTTATTCATCAGAAAATTTGCAACTGCTGCTAAACGAAACGAGACAAAAGTTAACTAACACAGACAGACACTCTGAGGAGTAAACAGTTCATGATGAGCTGAAGATGGACAGACAGGAGTCGTCTTCACACATTTGGGTTTAGCAAGTAGCAACTTTTATAATGTTGCAGTACACCACAACCATGATGAGCACAGCTAGTAGCTACTGTGACTGACTGCAACAACAAACAACACACACACGACACCACGTCACACGCACACAGATGAGATCAGCTCAAAACTTTGCTCATGTGCGCTTAGAGATTCATTAAAGTCACTAATTATTACTTGCTTACCTGTGTAGAAACAAGGCACCATAAGTTTCAACGTCGCTAGTTGCGTGTGATCAGCTCTGACTGTGTAAACATAGATGGTCCCCCGCTCCCCCTCCCTCTTCGGCTCGAACCGGAACCCGCTGGCGATCCGTGGCGATAAGAGACGAGTCCAGGCTCGAGGGCGACGGAAAATGCGACCTGTACAGTTCAATAATTTTGGACAGATGGGACATAAACTAACTACGCCGCTAGCGGCCGCTAGTTATACAATTAGATTCAATGGAATAGCCGCAGGCGGCGCCGAGCGGTGAAACCGGAAGTACGTCACAATCAAAAAACGTTTTTTGAAACAATCATTACTCATAAAATATTTATCCTACACAACTAAAAACATATATGCATGCATTTCGAAATATTTTTATTTTATTAATTCACTTTTATTAAAAAAAAATAAATAAAATCTTCAAATGGTGAAGAAGAAGAGCTGCAGTCCAAGGAGGGGCGGCGCCCCTAGCGCCCTCTAGTGGCGGCCGCCACTGCTCCGCCCTCTGAAACAGCCCGTATCTCTAATATGTTGTTGTTTTAAAATTAGCTTTTTTTATTACTCGTTTGACTTACTGTTAGTGCTAGCTTAAGATAACTTACCGAAAGCTGTTTGTACGCGCCGCCATTAGCTGCTCCTTTTATCATGCCCTCCCGAATCCGAGGCTAAAATTAGCTCTTCCTCCTCCTTCGGTAACAAACAGCCCGCGTAGCTCCACTAGTTGCATGCGGTGCTTCGATCCGCGGTTGCACATCCAATCCAGACACACACAAAGTTCACAGAGTGTTTCCAGTTAATTTATCCGTATGAGGCAACCTCTGACCGTCACCGGACCCACACGGTCCTCAAAAGCCAGCAGTTCCCTGCAACCCTCACCTGATCTCTCCGAAACAAAAAACAAAACAAAAAAGATGCCGTGGCCAGGAAGCGAACCCCGGTCCTTTGGGTGCGACACCAGCCATTTATCTCACAGACCTACAGGCGCAGTTGAGCAAAAGCAGTCCTTCATCGTATAAGAAACAAATACAACCACTGTTACATGCCCCAGGCATGTAATTTATTTTAGTCGGAACATAAAATTGTTTAAAGGTTTTTGGAGGTTTTGTTTAAAGATTCTGAGCAGAAGCCTGAGCTGTTTAGAGGCTGTAGGGGCCTAATTGATTGCAGCTGGTGCTCATTAGCTGTAGGTGGAGGTAGTTGCTCTCTCTCTCCCTATATTAGGTCCAAGCCACAAAGCAGAAAGAGGTCCAAGTGAGAGTGGCAGCAAGCAGAGGTCCAAGAAGAGGTCTGAGCTGCTCCAGCAGCAGCAGACCTGATGCAGAACCAGCAGACCTGATGCAGAACCAGCAGACCTGATGAAGCAGCAGCAGCAGCAGCAGCAAAAGCAGCAGCAGTGTGAAGAGGAGCCATGAAGCCAGTTTGAAGCCAGATGAGGAGGCCATTTGATGTTGTGGTTGAATCCACTTGAGGAGGCCGTTTGATGAGCCATTTGAAGCCTGATGAGGAGGCCATTTGATGTTGTGGTTAAATCCACTTGAGGAGGCCATTTGATGTTGTGGTTGAATCCACTTGAGGAGGCCATTTGATGTTGTGGTTGAATCCACTTGAGGAGGCCGTTTGATGAGAGGTTTGAAAAGGAAGCTGAAACCTTCCATTGTGAAGACCTGCTGCTGTCGTAAGAAGCTGAGGAGTGACCTGCTGCTGCATGTGCATTTGAAGAGGAAGCTGAAACCTTCCGTTGTGACCGGCTGCTGTGTTTTGAGAGGAGGAGGCTGAATCCCTCTGAGGCTGAATCCCTCTGATGTGGAGACCTGCTGGGTGATGAAGACCAGGAGCCGTGAGTGACCGGCTGGACTTTGAGTTTTTTTGTTATTAATCATCCAGAAGCGAGCCTAAAATAAACTTTGTTTTTTTTAACATCCTTTCTGTGTCTGGTGTCCTTGTGTGCTACGTGCCTTCGGGTCGTAACATATTATGGGCCCTCGTCCGGGATTTGACTAATTGACTAATGAGCTTTTTTTTTTCTCCCCTAATTTTTGATGAAGATATAATGGACACCTCGTCTGAGATTTGAACGAGACATGAGCTATTCCCTTAATTTTTGATGAAAATATAATGGACGCCTCGTCCAGGATTTGAACGAGAACGAGATTTGAATGAGACAAGCTATTTTTTTTCCCCCTCATTTTTGGTAAATTATAATGGGAGCTCGTCACATGTGCTATTTTTGGAGCTGTGATTTTTTTTGCATTTTTGAGCTGACTTTGTGGTGCGAATTGTGTGTTCGTTGTCAGCTGGCTCTTTTTGAAACGTTCAGGGGCTGCTCGGACGTTATAGTAGTCTAAGTGTAGGTCTTTCTGGTGGTGAGCTGTTTAACACAGTTTTTTTCTGAAACGATGGGGTTCGATGCTGAGATTCGTTTAAAGGAATTAGAGTTAGAAATACGTCGAATGGAATTGGATGCCAGAAAAGCTGAATTTGATGCCAGAAAAGCTGAGTCTGAAGCAGTCGTGAGGAAAGCAGAGTTGGAGCAACAATCAGCTCTGAGAGAGATGGAACTTAAGTTTGAACAACGGATGTTGAAGTTGCGCCATAAAGTTTGTTTGAGAGAATTAGAGCTGGGTGTTAAACATGTCCAGTTTTATGAGTTGGGACTTTGCTCTAGTTTTTTTGTTGCAGACGTCCCTGAACTTGTGAACCCTGAACTTGAGAAAAGTGAAAAACTTGAGAATGACTTAACTGTAGATTTGGTGTTGGTCACTCCAGAGATGTCACCACTGGTGGACGTGCAATGCAAAAATGATGATGACGATGATGATGATGATGATGACATTGATCTAAGTGACTGTTTTTTGTTTTTTTTCTGAATTAGAAGATGTCCCAGTGAGCACTGTAGCAGAGGAACCAAGCCTGACTGTCCATCCTGCTCCTCTGTGTACCCTTTCATCCTGTTCACAGGAGGTTGTGAGTGTGCTGCTGGACGTCGTGGAGCCTTTAGCTGAATCAGCAGCATGAAGTGATAGTTTGCTGTCTGTGGGAGATGATCTGATGGAACAATTTGTTGAACATGTAGACAGTGATTGTGTTTTTGTTAACTCTCAATGCTTTGTCTGCAGGGTGCCTGATGACAGTGCTGGTGCAGCTACAACGATGTTACTGTCATGTGATGGAACTGATAACACAGAGGCGGACAATTTCCCTCTGGTTGTTGGAAAAAACCCTGATCTTCAGACTGGCATTAATCTGAATGTTGGTAAGAGTGCTGCTAAACTGAGGCCTTGTGATGTACAACCTGACCGGCGACACCTTTTTGGGTTTCAGGTATTCTGAAGGCGACTGTTAGTTGTGTGTGATGTGTGTTGTTGGTTTTTTGCTTGTTGTTAGTGTTAAGGGTGTAGGTGTTAAGATTTTTTTTGTTTCATTTACATGGGTGATGAGCATGGTGTAACATGGCTTCATCATCCCATGTAAATTCTTGTGTGGTGGGGTGTTACATGCCCCAGGCATGTAATTTATTTTAGTCAGAACATAAAATTGTTTAAAGGTTTTTGGAGGTTTTGTTTAAAGATTCTGAGCAGAAGCCTGAGCTGTTTAGAGGCTGTAGGGGCCTAATTGATTGCAGCTGGTGCTCATTAGCTGTAGGTGGAGGTAGTTGCTCTCTCTCTCCCTATATTAGGTCCAAACCACAGAGCAGAAAGAGGTCCAAGTGAGAGTGGCAACAAGCAGAGGTCCAAGAAGAGGTCTGAGCTGCTCCAGCAGCAGCAGACCTGATGCAGAACCAGCAGACCTGATGCAGAACCAGCAGACCTGATGAAGCAGCAGCAGCAGCAGCAAAAGCAGCAGCAGTGTGAAGAGGAGCCATGAAGCCAGTTTGAAGCCAGATGAGGAGGCCATTTGATGTTGTGGTTGAATCCACTTGAAGAGGCCGTTTGATGAGCCATTTGAAGCCTGATGAGGAGGCCATTTGATGTTGTGGTTAAATCTACTTGAGGAGGCCATTTGATGTTGTGGTTAAATCCACTTGAGGAGGCCATTTGATGTTGTGGTTGAATCCACTTGAGGAGGCCGTTTGATGAGAGGTTTGAAAAGGAAGCTGAAACCTTCCGTTGTGAAGACCTGCTGCTGTCGTAAGAAGCTGAGGAGTGACCTGCTGCTGCATGTGCATTTGAAGAGGAAGCTGAAACCTTCCGTTGTGACCGGCTGCTGTGTTTTGAGAGGAGGAGGCTGAATCCCTCTGAGGCTGAATCCCTCTGATGTGGAGACCTGCTGGGTGATGAAGACCAGGAGCCGTGAGTGACCGGCTGGACTTTGAGTTTTTTTGTTATTAATCATCCAGAAGCGAGTCTAAAATAAACTTTGTTTTTTTAACATCCTTTCTGTGTCTGGTGTCCTTGTGTGCTACGTGCCTTCGGGTCGTAACAACCACCTACTTTTAGAACACTGGAGTTTTGATTAGATTTTGATGAAGTGAAAGGTATTCTTAAAATAAATTTGCTATTCTGAAAAGTATATCGATCAGTGGTGCTTGTACGTTTCAGACTGTCGCCCCGCGAGAGTGTGTGTGTGCACAGTTTCAACGAGACAGAGTTCAAACAAGGTAATAAAACATTCTGGTTTTACTCAAGATGTGCTGCGTGGCTGGAGCAGGGCAAGCCCCTAGCCCCCCGGGGGCTAAATAAATGAATAAATAAATAAATGACCGCCGGGTCAGCTCCAAAACTGCTCGGCAACCGTGACGTCTATTATACTCAAGTGGGTTGAGCCGCACCAGGGGTTGCTAGGTGAGGGGCTGGACTCAGGTTTGGTGTGGGTTGTCCTGCGGTTTGTGACGTCACAAACAGCAGGAAGTGTGAAACAAACCGTTTTTATCACAGACAAATAAATCTACTTAAGAGTAAATAAACCACTGGGTGCATTTTTTTGGCACAAGGACAGTTTTTTTATGAAGTAAATACCCAAAGTTGAGTTAAAAAAACATAAAAAGTGAATTTTGCATGTGTGGTCCCCTTTAAGGGAACTGACAAAGAAGAAATAATGAATGTAGTAAAAGAAATTACAGATAAGAGATCAAAAGACTGGGTGGACATGGATATGATGTTTGTAAAGGACATAAGCCCCTTTCATAAGTCAGACCCGCGCAGTTCCCGCACAGACCAGTCCGGCTTTAATACCCATCGGGTCATTCATAAAACAAAGTTGAATCCGGCCACAGCCCGCCCTCAATGGAGCATTCACAAAACGATTTGGAGCGCGTGTTGAAAAGAGGCGTGGTGAAAATCTGCTGCTCAGAGGACGTGGTGCCTGCGTGTTTAACGTGGGACCGCACCGCAGAGGTGGATGTAAACAAACATGGCGACGCTAGCGAACATCGTTGTGTTTCTCCGAATGCTTTTTTTTTTTTTTTTTTGCTCTCGCATCAGTACAGCAATCCGCTCCAGAAGGGCCCCATCCTTCACTGTACCGGTAAGTCCCTTTTTCCTCCTCTGCGCGCAGAGACAGGAGCACACAGGTCTCTGCATCACCCCAATTAGACATTTCCGTGATGATCAATAAAAAAAGAAAAAGATTCGGCGAAGAATAGCAAGTGATGCGCGAGCAAAATACAGATGTCATGTTGTTGTTTACACATTTAAATACAGCGCGACAGTGTGCGCCGGGATAGTACGTGGGAGAGTACGTCATTATTCAAATAAGTTTGAAGCCGCGCAGCCCCGAGACCTTTCACAAGTCGACAGATGCGGCTTTAACACTACCTCTGCTCACGGATCAGGGCCGGATCAGAGGCGAGTCAACTTAACTCGACAAGGCGCGTTTGTATGTATTCTGAATGCTCATTGGAGGTCTGAACACGCATCAGAGACGGATTGATGCGTCTTATGAAAGGGGCTACAATAAGTTATGTTATTGAGCCGTTTACATATATATGTAATTTATCATTTTCAACAGGAATATTTCCAGATAATATGAAAGTAAGGAGAGCCCGACCCAAAGTCCCCAGGCTCCGCTTCCTCAGTGGAAGACGTGCCAGTAGGATTGAGGAGGTCTTCGAAGTATTCCGCCCACCGACTCACAACATCCCGAGTTGAGGTCAACAGCACGCCATCCCCACCATAAATGGTGTTGGTCGCGTACCGCTTTCCCCCCCTGAGACGCCGGATGGTGGACCAGAATCGCCTCGAAGCCGTACGGAAGTCATTCTCCATGGCCTCTCCGAACTCCTCCCACGCCCGAGTTTTTGCCTCAGCAACCACCCGAGCCGCATGCCGCTTGGACTGTCGGTACCTATCTGCCGTTTCCGGGGTCCCACAGGCCAAAAAGGCCCAATAGGACTCTTTCTTCAAGGCTCAATAGGACTCCTTGGTGCTGAGGTCGCCGAGGTGGTTAAAAAGCTATGCGGTGGCAGGGCTCCGGGGGTGGATGAGATTCGCCCTGAGTTCCTTAGGGCTCTGGATGTTGTGGGGTTGTGTTGGCTTACGCGACTCTGCAATATCGCGTGGACATCGGGGGCAGTTCCCTTGGATTGGCAGACTGGGGTGGTGGTTCCCCTATTCAAAAAGGGGGACCGTAGGGTGTGTTCCAACTATAGGGGGATCACACTCTTAAGCCTCCCTGGTAAGGTCTATTCAGGGGTTCTGGAGAGGAGGGTCCGTCGGATAGTCGAACCTCGGATTCAGGAGGAGCAGTGTGGTTTTCGTGCTGGTCGTGGAACACTGGACCAGCTCTACACCCTCAGCAGGGTCCTGGAGGGTGCGTGGGAGTTTGCCCAACCAGTTTACATGTGCTTTGTGGACTTGGAAAAGGCATTCGACCGCGTCCCTCGGGGGGTTCTGTGGGGGGTACTCCGGGAGTATGGGGTACCAGGCCCATTGATATGGGCTGTTAGGTCCCTGTACGACCGGTGTCAGAGCTTGGTCCGCATTGCCGGCAGTAAGTCAGGCTCGTTTCCAGTGAGAGTTGGACTCCGCCAAGGTTGCCCTTTGTCACCGATTCTGTTCATAACTTTTATGGACAGAATTTCTAGGCGCAGCCAAGGTGTTGAGAGGATCCGTTTTGGTGGCCTTAGAATCGCTTCTCTGTTTTTTGCAGATGATGTGGTCCTATTGGCTTCATCAGATCGTGATCTACAGCTTTCGCTGGAGCGGTTTGCAGCCGAGTGTGATGCGGCCGGGATGAGGATCAGTTCCTCCAAATCCGAGGCCATGGTCTTGAGCCGGAAAAGGGTAGCATGCCCTCTCCGGGTCGGGGAGGAGGTCCTGCCCCAAGTGGAGGAGTTTAAGTATCTCGGGGTCTTGTTCACGAATGAGGGAAAACTGGAGCGTGAGATCGATAGGCGGATAGGTGCAGCGTCCGCAGTGAAGCGGGCGCTGTACCGGTCTGTCGTGGTGAAGAGAGAGCTGAGTCGAAAGGCAAAGCTCTCAATTTACCGATCGATCTACGTTCCCACCCTCATCTATGGTCATGAGCTTTGGGTTGTGACCGAAAGAACAAGATCTCGGATACAAGCGGCTGAAATGAGTTTTCTCCGCAGGGTGTCTGGACTCTCCCTTAGAGATAGGGTGAGAAGCTCAGTCATCCGGGAGGGACTCGGAGTAGAGCCGCTGCTTCTCCACATCGAGAGGAGCCAGTTGAGGTGGCTCGGGCATCTGGTTAGGATGCCTCCTGGACGCCTCCCTGGTGAGGTGTTCCGGGCATGTCCCACCGGGAGGAGACCCAGAGGAAGACCCAGGACACGCTGGAGGGACTATGTTTCTCGGCTGGCCTGGGAACGCCTTGGGATTCCCCCAGAGGAGCTGCTCCAAGTGGCTGGGGAGAGGGAAGTCTGGGCCTCCCTACTTAGGCTGCTACCCCCGCGACCCGACCCCGGATAAGCGGAAGAAAATGGATGGATGGATGGACAAAGTTGTTATAATCTCAAGGGAACAGAGATATTTGTAAAACCAAAATACATAACCAGTTTAAAGGGTCGGTCTACCTCAATCCAGGGAATTGGATTGTGGAATGGTTTGGAGAATGATGTTAAAAATGGCAAGTCAGTGTGTACATTTAAGAAAATGATCAAAACTGTATTGTTAAAAAATATATATGAAGTAGCTTAATGTGTATTGTATTAGAGTTAGAAAATTAGAAAGAGTTATTCATTTTGTTCTGTTACTTGTAGATAATTATTGTTTGAACTGATTGTTTGGAAAAAAGGGGCAGATTTAATAAGATTTTTTCTTCCTTTTGCTACCTTTCATTTTATATTTTGTATGCGTATCATATATGGGATTGTTTTGTATTGTATTTTAAAATGAATAAATTTATATAAAAAATTATATGTGCCATATATATATATA
>JBBPBX010002177.1:34997-68642 GCA_038048925.1 Garcialebias charrua | reverse complement strand
ACATACACATATATATATATATATATACTGTATACAGTATAAATATACATACATATACATATATACAGTATACTGTATATAAATATACATATACATACATATGCATACATACATATATATATATACACTGTATATAAATATACGGTATATATACTGTATATAAATATATATACACTACTACTTACTACTATTCCTACCTGGTGGTTTTTCACTTATCGCGGGGCTCCAGGGTAAGGATCCCAGCAATAAACGAGGGACTACTGTACAAATAAAAACACGAGGTGAGAAATTCTTACCACAAAGGTCTGATTGTAAGAAGGTCTTCAGAGGAAATGAGCACTGTTTATACTCTTTGAAAAAAACAGTTACGATATTTGGCAACACAGTTGTGGTTACAAAAGACACCAGTGAACATCATAGGACCAGATAAAGCCAGACAGATGTACCAATGATCGGACATTCAGACTTGAGCTTCAGACTGACGTAAAAACACATCAGATCTCAACTTTCATGACAAGACACCATAGACTGTCATGATTTAGATCATGGTTCCTAGTTTCAGCTTAGGAGCTACAAAGACTTGCAGCATCGCTGGCTATCACTGGTTAATTTTTTTATTTCTAATAAGGCAGATAAAAAATAAAGAGTATAAAAACAACACAGATTGCTTCAATATCCAATTGTTCTTCACTACCGGTACTTTTTTTTGTCTCTTGTAACAATTATGGCAAAAAAAATGAAGTGATAACTGGATAATTCTGAATTTAATTTGATTTCTGGAGATCATCTCAAGACCTATTTCCTTTGTAAGGTGGCTGGGCTCAGCTTTAGAGAAAGGGTGGGGAGCTCGGACTAGAACGACAACTCCTTCATATCGAAAGGAGTCTGTTGACAAGGTTTGGGCATCTGATTAGGATACTACCTGGAAGCCTCTCTTTAGAGGGTTTTTATGTCTTATTGAGAAGAGACCCAGAAGTCATTGAAGGGATTACATATCCTCTCTAGTTTAGGAATGCATTGGGGTCCTCAGGAGGAGCTGGGGAGTGTCGCTGGAAAGAGGGAAGTCTGAGTTTCCCTCCTGGACATGTTGCATTCATGAACCAACCATGGATACGCAGTAGAAGATAAAGATGGAGATCTCAAGACCTCCTACTTTCCCAACTTACACTGCGGTCCTGACCCTAGATGACCCTAACAACTGATTTACCGGTAGGTTAAAGACAACTTTAACCAACATATTAGTTTTAATGTGCTATAAGAGAAAAATTCAATGCAGTACAGTATAAACAGACTGTAAGTAATGATACCTGTAGAGGAAGGAGCTCATCAGAGAGAATGAAAACCCTCCGAGTGCTTTACTGAACTTACCTTTATGAAGCACTGCATTGGCAGGCTTGTTTCCAGACATTGACTCCTTGCTGAGGTGCTGATGAGACTCAGCTAGACACTCTACCTCACTGAAACGAGTGTTGAGGGCCATGGAGGGGTGAGCCGGATCTTCTGTCATGTTCAGGTAGGCCGCCCTGCGTAACTGCTCCTCGATCACCAACGCCTGCTCCAGCAACTTTAAGAAACCACAAACAAACAAACCAGAAGTAACCAGTGAAACATGACGCAAACAGACAGCCGTGGGGATTTCTGCAGAACTTGAGCGCTTGTTTCACCTTGAACCTGCGAGCCAGAAACTTGTTTTTGATCTCCAGGAAGTTTCCTCTGCTCATCTCTCCTTTGAAGGGCTCGTTGATGATGGCAAACCTCACATCGTTCTGTACGTCCTGCCATCGAGCATAACCGTGTCTGAGAGACACCAGAGTCAAGAACAACAGCACTGCTGTTTCTGGACGGGCATTTAACAAAATTAATTTTAATTGACACAAAGACCGGCAGTGTGTTGATTTAAAGGAAAAACTCTATACAGTACAATCATTAAGAAAAATAAGCACATCAGGTCAATGAAGCCTCATAACACCCATTTTCAAATAAAACAATTGCCTTAAAAATAATGAAACAATACCTGCAGTGAAATATACAAAGGGAATGATTTATAGCAGTCTTTACTTTACTACAATCTTTAGGGAAAAAAGACATTCATGAAGCACAGTCAAACGCTACATTTATTTAGATAAACTTGGCAGCTAATTACCCTCTTAATTTGTATAAAATGTTTTATTTGTTTGACGATCCATCGTCAGGCTGATGGTCCTCCTTGATCATGTGAGCAGCTGGTTTCGGCTGTCATCAGCCAACTGGTTGATCCACTGTGGGAGGGTGCTATTTATAAGACTGAGCTGAACACAGCTTCTCAGACTGAGGAAGTCTTTCGGACGAAAGACGAAACGTTTCTACAGTTTTTTTTGCTTTGTTTTGTTTTTTGAATGTCCAGAGGACCAGACTTAGCTTTTTTGGATTTTTCTACCTGGATTATTGAGCATGCATCAGGGTATTTTATTTGTTTGTTTACACTGCTATGAACTGTAGCTTCAGTTGTTACATAAATAATAACACAGTGTAAAATGTAATGGCATAATTTAAACCTGATAATAACCAGATGACAGAAGACACATTTATGGTATTTTATTTGATTTTTAAGTAGTTTTGTCTTTGTAACCTTTGTTTTAGCATTTTTTTTTTGTTACAAAGGTTTTATGTTTTTTTCTAGTCATGTCTTTGTTTTAATTGTTTTATAGTTTTATTATCTTTGTTTTATAGTTTTATTGACCTTTATCTCTCTAAGGGATTTTAAACTAATGTTAAGTTCAATGCAAAAATCACTGCAGACATGTTCCTGGTTTTAGTATTCTACCTCGTTTCATACTGTAGCTTGATTTTATTTTGTTTTATATCTCTACTTTTATTTACTTTTTATTTTATATGCATTTTATGGCTGTTTATTGCTGTGTACCTTATCTGTGGCTTGTGTAAAACAGGTCTCTCTTGAAAATGACACCTCGTGACTCAATGAGACTAACCTGTATAAATGAAGGTTGAATGAATTGTACAGCACATTGATCAACTTTATTTTAAATGTGCTCTGTAATTAGTTCATTTGATTTGAATGATAAAACTTTTTACTAACATGACTGTACGATGATGAAAGGTTTTACTTAACTTGCAGTGTCCTTTCTGCAATTGTTTTTTTTTTTTTTTTCCCTTAACCGGCTTTTACTTAGAGCTACAAGTTACTTACATTCCTTATTACAGGTAGTCCCCGATTTACGAGCGCTCTGATCTACGAGGTTCCGGACTTACGAGCTGGCGAATTTTTGGAAAAAACGCAAAAAATACTGAGTTTTCCTGTGTTTTTTCACCACAGTTCGTTAGCTAAACATGTGGACACACGTTTCCGATCATTTTTATGCACTCATAAGCAGTTTTTCGATGAAAAACGAGTGTTCGTAGTCGCGCTAGCAAAACCGTTCCAATTTACGAGCGAAATTCCGGACTTACGAGAAGCGTGGCGGCCGTTCCAAATTACGAGATTTCCGGTTTACGAGCGCCTCGTTGTAACGGAACTCGCTCGTAAATCGGGGACTACCTGTATTAATTCTGAATTAAAAACGTTAAAGGTAAACATTTCTTAAGTGAAAATGATGCATAGACTACCGGTAGGTGTTTTAATTAATGACTCACTGATGTGGCAAAACAATCTTATTTTTATTGTTTATTCGTTTGAAGTTGTCAAACTCCTTAATGACAGCAGGGCTAAATGACGTGGGAACAGTACCGCCAAAAACGTTAAAATTTATAATAAGTATGTGAAAAATAAACTTGACAAAACAGAGAACACAAAAGTCTATAAACCCTTACACATAATAACCCCAAAGTGAGGACATGACAACAGATATTCATGCAAACTACGTTGAACAACAGACACCTGTTTGAAAGGATACTGTATGATTCCAGCCAACAGCCAGTAGTCATGGCGACGGTGCCAAATCTCGTAGGTCTTCTTAGTGACGGTGGCGGCCCTCTCTTCGTTCTGCCACAGGGAGTGAAGCTCTGAGGGGGGAAGGAGGGCAGGGAGGTGAAAACAGGCAGAAATAAAGCAGACAAACAGGGAAGAGAAAGGAGAAGGTGTTCACCTGTGAATCCACCATCAGCGATGTTGAACATGAACCTCTGCTTGGTGGCTTTCTTCTTCTCTTCACTGATGTTGATCGCGGATGCAGTAGTCACTCCTTCTTTGGCGTTTTCTCCGTTCTGCAGTTGTCCAGGCTCGTCTGTTTTTATACTGTCCTTCTCCTCTTTTTGTTCTGCAAGGGGTAAAAAAAAAGCTCTTGAATACTAAGCAATTATTATTTTTTAGTTTTCAACTTAATTTTCTATGTAATTATAGATTATATTTGTAGATTTGTATATAAACATGCTGCATATTTCTGAAAATATCAGAAATGACATCAGCTGATATTAAAACATTCCCAATGCTACATGTAACTAGTGTTTAAGGTTTGTCTGGACCTTTTTTCTCCTCTGATGGTAACGAGTCCATCTTCTCATCTTTGCCATCCTCGGCTAAAAAAAGAAAAGAAAAGAAAATTTTAAATAAAAGATGGACTAAATGTGGATGACCAAACATCCTGGAACACTCTGGTCTATCAAAACTTGCAGTCTCCTGGTTCACCAACTACCTAACTGACAGAACACAGTCTGTTCATGTAGCCGGATCCTCCTCTACTTTCTTAGATGTTGTGAAAGGGGTGCCACAGGGTTCTGTCTTGGGTCCCATTCTTTTCGTCCTATACATAAACGATCTTTGCAGTGATCTGTCAAATGCCTCCCACCATTATTACGCAGATGACACCATCATCTATTGCTGTTCTTCCTCCCTCAGCCAAGCTTTCACCTCTCTTCAGGACGCTTTTAATATTATCAAAGTCAAAGTCAAAGTCAAAGTCAACTTTATTGTCAGATCTGCAATATGTACAGTACAGGACATACACAGGACCAAAATTGCGTTTCTCTCAGTCCCTCGGTGCAACAGTAAACATCTAAACATTGAAACACTGAAACATATAATAATAGACATAAGCATAAAATAGTAAAACTAACACTGTCCTGAGTTTTTTGCATAGTGGTATAAGAGTATGAAAATTTACACCAACTCTAAAACTAAAACATTAAACATTTAATGAACATAATATTGTCCTGAGTTTTTGCATACTAGTATAAAAAAAGAGTATAAAAAGTATAACTAAAATAAACTAAAGGTTTCTAGCATTGACATTTGCAAAGTGGCAAAGCAGCGTATGAGTCAATGTACACAGTATATGTATGAGGTAGTAGTTGATGTTGTTATAGAGGCAAAAAGTGGCATATGCAGTAAGGCACATTGGGCATCCCTAAATAAGACCTAAATAAGACCGTTCAGAGCACACTGTATATGTACCAGCAGTGGTGTAGATATTAGAGTAGTGTAAATAAATGTAAACAGTAGTAATTACATGTAAGCAGTAGTAATAAAAGTAAACAGTATTAATAAATGTAAACAGAGAATGTAAACAGTATTATGATTATAGGCAGTGATGTAATACAGACATTAGTGCAAGTATGAGAAGTAGTGCAAACTGTATGAGCACATGACCGAGAGTTTAGTGAAAACCCGTTTGATGACACAGAGTCTAGTGTTAAAATCTTTGTGTTGAGTGGTAATGTGTGAGAAAGTTTTAGTGTTAAGGCAGTTCAAATGGGAGGGGGGGCAGAGCAGGCAGAGTGTTTAGCATTCTGACTGCCTGATGAACAGAGCTGTCTCTCAGTCTGCTGGTTCGAGCCTGGAGACTCCTCAGTCTCCTCCCTGATGGCAGCAGTCTGAAGCAGCTGTGTAGTGGGTGTGTGGGATCACCTGCCATGCGGTGGGCTTTCCGAGTGAGGCGTTTGCTGTGTAAGTCCTGCAGTGAGGGCAAGGAGGTGCCCACGATCTTCTCAGCTGCTCTCACAATGCGCTGGAGGCTCTTGCGGCAGGATGCAGTACATGCACCAAACCACACAGTGATGCAGCTGGTCAGGACACTTTCTATGGCACCTCTGTAGAAGGTGCTCATGATGGGGGTTGAAGCTCCAGCCCTTTTCAGCTTGCGGAGAAAGTAGAGACGCTGGTGAGCCTTCTTTGCCAGTGCTGCAGTGTTCCTGCTCCAGGACAGGTCCTTTGAGACGTGCACTCCCAGGAACTTGGTGCTGTCTACTCTCTCCACTTATTATTCAGTCACGGCTGCAAAAACTTAGACTGGTCCTAAATGCCGACAAAAGCAAGTGCATGGTTCTTGCCAACAGAAAGCAGCAACCAGAGAACCCACCTCAAATTGGAACCCAAGAGGGAAAACAAATAGAAATGGTCTCCACCTACAAATATCTAGGTTTCAACATTGACACTGAACTGTCTTTTAAAACCCACATCTCCAAAATGGCCACTAAACTGAAACTGAAGCTAGGTTTCTTCTTCAGAAACAAATCCTGCTTCTCATGCAAAGCCAGGAGAACATTAGTAGCTGCAACATTCATGCCAATACTAGACTATGGTGACGTGCTGTACATGAGTGCTGCATCAAAATACCTACAGTCCTTAGACTCCATTTACCACGGTGCCCTTCGGTTCATTACTGACTCCAGTTATCGCACTCATCACTGTGAGCTTTACGTAAAATCTGGCTGGTCATCTCTCAGCACTCGCAGATACACTCACTGGATATCCTTCATCTACAAGACCCTCCTAAACCTAGTCCCGTCATACCTCACCTCCTTAATACAAACATCACACAGTCATTACTCCCTGCGCTCTAACGATTTAGTCCTCCTGTCAGTTCCTCCTGTCAGAACTGAACTAGGAAAAAGAGCATTCAGCTTCGCCGTCCCCTCAGCCTGGAACAACTTACAGAAAGATCTGAAACTATCAACATTCATCTCTCCTGGATCCTTTATGTCAACCGTAGTAGAAAATGTCATCAAGAAACTTGACCATTGCAGATGTTTCTAACCATTACTTATCCAATATACATGTCATTGTTGATTTTTTTAACTTTATTTACCCAACCGAGGTCTGTCTGCTTGTTTTGTATATAATGTATATAGAAATCTGTCATATCCTGTTGGTTTTGAACTGTCAACATCTGTTTACTGTGATTGTAGTTTTCTTTATTTTCTTTTGATAAGTGCAAATGCCTATTGCCAATGTGACGTGTGCTGCTGACCACTTGACCAGGTCACCCTTGTAAAAGAGATCTCGATCTCAACGGGCTCTACCTGGTTAAATAAAGGTGATTGATTGATTGATTGATGTTAGCTCACAGACATTTGTCCTTGGGTTTTTGTAATTACATTTAAAAATTCCCACCAGTTGAAAGGAAGAATAATCTTTCTCGTACAGTTTGTATACTTTTGTTTACCACACCTCCATATTATAAATACAGAACACAGACATACTTAGGCCCTGTACACACGTAGCCTGGTGTTTGAAAAACAAATATCTGCGCAAAAAAAATATCTCCGTACATACATGTTCAGATATTTAAAATGTTCGTCTACATGTCCCCGTTTTTTTCACCACAGAGCGTTGTAAAGAGTATGCCCAACCCATAGGTGGCAGTGTAGTGCTGTCACAACCCTTCAAACAACCACAACTTCCTGTTATATATATATATATTTTTTTTTTTTTCGTTTGTGTGGACAGACCGCGAGGTTGAACTACTATTAAATACCGTGTTGGAGTACAAAGTTAATAAAACGCAGGAAAATGTCGACTGGGAATCATGTCCGACTGGGAATCATGTCAGAGCAGGTATGTTGACATTTTAGTGCTTTTTTTTCTCCGAGCATGTGACGTCAGCGCCGCTCCAGCTGGAGCATAAACCTCCGGTTCTGAAAGTCCACACGCAGACTCGAACGCGGAGAATTCTCAAATCTCCACTTTGGTTGGAGTTTTTTTATTATTCGTTTATAGTTACATCAACCGGAGTTCATGTGTGGATGAAAGGCCAAACCGCACGATAAACTGTTTGGTTTTACTGATATCCGGCTACGTGTGTACAGGGCCTTAGACAACTGCTCCCACAAACCTTTTTGAACCTTGGTGGGGATTAAACCCTTTTTCATACCGGTACTTTCCTGGACTCAAAAACGAATACTCTTGTGTTGGCTTGATCGCCAAGAGGCATAATGAATTAAAATTAATAAACTAAAATATGGAAAGTTTTGAAGAATTGTACAAATTTGCTAATATTTTGAAAGTCAGGTCGTCTTTCAAACTTAGTAAAGAGAAGGCCATAAATCTGACCATTTGCTTTTACAGTAGTCCCTCGATTATCATGGAGGTTATGTTCTGGAGACCCCAGCGATAGGTGAAAAAACGCGAAGTAGGAACACTATATTTATTTTAATATTTATATCGATTTTAAGGCTTTATATACCCTCTTGCAATGTTCTTAACAATTTTCTAAACTCTTAAACCTTTTGAAATATTTCAATTTTATATGAGTACTCACCAGTGAAGATGACGAGATGAAGTATTATCTGTGCAGTACTGATGACAATGAAGGTGATGAAGATGAACGTGTACTGCACTGCCAAGAAGAGCATTTACAGCTCTCCTAAAGACGCCACTTCCTCAGGTGCTCCTTCAGGTGGTGCAGTATCTTGGGCCACGGACGTAACTTCTACATCTGCTACAGATGTTGGCGTAACAGATCTCTTTGTTCGAGTGATGAACATAGTAATGGGCAGTTGCTGGCACTGCTTCTTCTTCTGAGCGAAAATGATTTTGTAAGGTGACAGCACTGTTGATCACATTTGCGAACTGCAACGGACGAACCATGTTGAGATCTTGTTCTTCAATCACTCGCTGAAGGTCTTTGACCATTCTGGCTGCGGTTGCAAGACGATCAAGTGTCAGGCGAACCTCCTCCTCTTCCACATCTTGTTAATCTTGTTCCTCCTCCTCTTCTTCACTTGCTGACTTTGTAAGTTCCTCCAAGTCTTCGCCCGTTAACGGTTGAGCAGGCACGTCGATCAGATCATTCACGTCTTCAGTAGTCATATCACTGAAGCCCTCTCCTCCCAGTGATTTTGCCAGCTTCACAGCCTTGTCAACTGCAGAGTGATGGACTTTAGCAGGAGACAATACTTTGTGATCCTGGACCACATCTGGCGACAGTTTTTTCCAACAGGCATTTAAAGTCTTAGTCTTAATGTCGTTTATGGACTTCTGAATATTTTGGAGACACGATGCAATTGTGTAGTTATGCCAGTATGCCTTTAAAGAGAAGTTTTCATCAGAGTCCATAGCTTCAACAAGGCTTTGCAGGACGTTTCTTGTGTAAAGATCCTTAAAGGCCTGCATAATGTCTTGATCCATCGGTTTAATTAGCAATGTGGTGTTCAGTGGCAATAACTCTACCTGGACCCCCTGATACTCCAGATCTTTAGCATGGCCTCCAACATTGTCCATTAGAAGAAGGACTTTGAACTTGAGGCCTTTCGCTGACAGATAAAGCTTAACCTCTGGGATAAAGCTGTGGTGGAACCAACTAGTCATGAGAACTTTCGTCATCCAGGCTTTGGAGTTGTGCATCCAGTGCACAGGCAACACTCTTCTTTTTTGTTTTTTAGGGCCCTTGGGTTTTTGGACTTCTGAATAAGCCCTGGCTTTAGCATAAAGCCCGCAGCATTTCCACACACAATCAAAGTTACCCAATTTTTTGTGGCTTAAAACCAGAGGCAATGGCTTCATCTTTCATAATAAAAGTACGAGATGGCATCCGTTTCCAAAGTAAGCCTGTTTTGTCCATGTTGAAAACTTGTTCAGGCCTGTAGCCCCCCTCTGCGATGAGATCTTTGAATGTGGTGTTAACGTACTCCTCGACTCCTGCTGTATCTGCAGAGGCAGCCTCTCCGTGCAGAGAAACGCTCTCAAGTCCAAAGCGTTTCTGAAATTTGTCAAATCAGTCCTTGCTGGCACTGAATGGAGTTGGTCCGGTGGCCGAAGCGCTCGAACGTCCTGCTTCAGCGTCATCCTCTTTGTCCTCTTTCTCGTCGCCATTTTGATCGTCCTTTTTTGCTGCCAGACAATCATAAAGTTGTTTGGCCTTTGTCCGGATGGTGTTTGTATCCAGCATGATGTTCTTTTTATGGCAATCATTAATCCACACGACTAACGCAGGTTCCATCTTCACAATCATCTTATTGCGGGAAGTAATGGCCCTCTTTGCGGTGGTGTGGAAAGTTACTGCTGCCGTAGACCGGATGTTTTTCTCCTCCTTCTTGATGTAGCAAACCATAGATTTGTTGATCCCGTAATGGCGGCCCTTCAACATGTCCAGAAGCTCAACCTTCTCTTTTATGGTAAGCATCTTTTGCTGGCGCTTCGGTTTGCTGCCTGAAACGTTAGAGCGCGCAGAACGTTCGGGTGCCATTGTAAGGCTTGAAGTAAATTTCACAAACGAGCACAGTGAAAGAGTGCAGACAGACTTCTACTGTAATTCAGCTCCTGGGATACAGCACACTGTCGCCTTCCATAAATCAGCCAATCGTGTGTTGTGCTACAATCTTACATTTGTAAAGTTTAAGTTTCTTAAAGAAACTTATCCAGATGACATAATTTAAATCTTACGTTGGGAAAACGCGAAAGAGCGACTCCGCGAAAGTCGAGCTGCAAAGTAGTGAGGGACTACTGCATTAACATTTCTGTTTAATTTTTTTGTTATTATTATTATTTCTGCATTTACATGATAAGTTACTGTATGCATGTCATGCAGACATGTTTTATGTTATTACAGTATTTGTTTAATCATTCTTTATTTTAATGGCTATTACACTAAATTTACAGCCAAAAGTAAAAGTTCACATATTTTTATAATGCAGTAAAATTTGAATGCATGTTTATTAGTGTTTACAGTTGAGAGGCTATCAAAAATAATATTTTATACGCATATAAAATGACATAATCAACCACTGCCTTTCACGACACATTTTTTTGCTCAGATTATCTAATAATGAAAAATTACAGAGTTGTAGCTATTTTGGTCAAAGCTTGAAATTATCATGTGTTGAAGGAGATTTTCAGCTACAAACACATCAAATTATAGCTCAATATCTGCCAAACTGACTGAATTAAACACATTTTTGTCTGCTAATAATGATTAATTGTGGCAGCTATCTTGAGTTCAATTGACCCTAAAAGGTTATCAGGTGTAGAAGTACATCCTCTGATTACTCTCTAGGAGGAGTTTCACGAAAATCCATCCAGTGGTTTATGAGATATTTTGCTAATGGACTTAAACACATGCTCACAAGCAAAAAAATAAATAAACTCCCTTCGTCTTTCAGTGGAGCGCCATGAAGAAGTTTCTGATGTTGGTAATAAAGGTTCAGCTTTTGTATAATATCATCAATGATAAGGCAAGAAAGCTCATGCACAATCATTCAGGTACCAAATCCAATAATTCTCAGTCGGGTCATCTGGACAGTTTCTTTTTTATAAAAAATGTTTCTATAAAAAAAGAAACTGTCCAGATGACCCGACTGAGAAGTATTGGATCATCAAAGATGATTTTTCATCTTGTACATCCACATTTATTGATTTTAATGCTTTAAAATCTCAAAGATGTTTATTATAACTTAACTACAAACTATAAAGACAAACCAGGTGACTAAAGGTAGACACAAATTTTAAAAGTTACTGTCCATCTCACCTCTAATCTTGTCCTCTTCTGAGTCCATCTTGCCCTCTGAACTTTCACCCTTGTTGTTTGCAGAAGGATCCCGCTCAGCTGCAGCTGAAGACTTGAACTTCTCCTTCTCTCTGCTCACGTCTTCAGCCTCCTTGTCCTTCCCTTTGTCTCCTTCTTCTTGCTCCTCCTTCTCTGCAGCACCGTCTTCTTTCTTTTCACGAATGGGGGTTTTTTCAGACTCGTCTGGGATTTCAATAATCTATGGAGAGAATTAGAACACTGTCTTAAAAAAACTAGTCTTAAAATCATTATCACAATAGGTGCAACAAATGCACAAGGTATTTACATGAGTATAAAGCAGAATTTACCTCAGAGTCATCTCCTTTTTTAATTTTGCCATCCTCTCCCTCTTTCTTCACATCACCTTTATCGTCTGATTTAGAGAAATCATCTTGAAAAGGATAAAATAAGCCAAGAAATTATTTTTTATAAGCATTTATTGTTTGTTTACTTGGTCATAAACATCGGTAACAGTTTATATTTCAAACCTTAAACAATATACTGTACTGTAGATTAATGTAGCTTTTCTGATTACAGCCACAAGAGGGCTTTACTCATTAAAGCTCTGCTACCGTACACAACTGAACACTCTTTCAATGGAACAGACACAAAGAAAAATAATTTAATGTTTAATTTATAGATATACTGTAATCTGAAATCTAAGATTAAAATTAATCTTATGTTTATGTAAGTACAAATTGAGGTCAAGTAAGCTAAAGGTTGTTGAGGTTAAAGCCGAGAGGAAATGATAAATCAATTTACAAACATAAGTGTCTGAAATACACTGCATATGTATCCTACGCTGCTGTAAGGCAATGAGATACTAAATACAAGAAAACAATTTAAAAAAATTACATTTTGTGTTTTGGATCCCAGTAATAAATTGGACAAAAGTATTCATTTGTGTTAGTTTACCTGGGACAGGTGTATTAGGCTGGGTGTCTGCAGGGGTCCCACTCGAAGGAGTTTTTAGGTCTTCACCTGCAGCCAAAGCTGCAGCTCTTTTGTTCTCCTCCAGCTCTGCCATCCAGGGCATTGACCACTGACCATTCACATGTTCAAACTCCTGCACCTGTTAAATATGACATGTCAGGTTATCTCTCAGTACTGCATCAAATATTGGAACCAGAACTGAATTACGGTAGATCTACCAGAACCTTACCTTTTTCCTTATCAGTGACATCACACCGATGCGAGTAAGCACGTGTTGCCTCGACAGACCCTCACGTGGGACACCATCTGCAAAAGTCTCAGCTCCATCAGCTCCTGGCTCACAAAGGTGACGCATAAACAGAGACACATAGGCCCTGCACACACATGGGGGGACATTGTTAAAACATTTTGAGGATGCTTAAGGATGTTACCCACAGATTAATGAAGTGTGCAAAGAGAAAATATAATAAAATAAAATGGCAAAGTTCAAAGCTTTTACAGTATACATGTTTTATTTAATTCATATTAAAAATGTACACATAGTACATGTGATAATTTTGCTTTGTGTACATGAAAACATAATAATCTAGAATTGTCAAAACATATCCAAACATAAAAACCTGTGCCACTTAATTTTCAAAAACTCTGTAGAAAACTGATTAACATTTATTAAGGGCAACTTTCCTTCCTTGTGTGACCATGAGGCTACTGCCAACTAAGTATTGAGGTTTCAGAAAAAAAACTATACTTACTTGAATTCTTTCTCAGATTTCCCTCGCAGATCCCTGACCAGCCACTGGTTAGTGAAAGCATCCTGTGGTGGCATCCCGTAACGCATAACTGCATTCAGGAAGGCCTTCCTCTGCCGAGCATTGAAGCCCAACACCTAAAAGGAAATTAAACTGTTTAAGCTTGTTTTCTAAAGTAAGCTACTTTATGCCATTATGGGCCAACAACTTCTTTCTTTGTTTTCCTCTAAAGAAAAGCGTAGAAAACGCCCAAACTTACCTCAATGTTCCCCCCGACTCTGGCGAGAAGCGGAGGCAGAGGTTTGTCACGGTCATTCCTCAGCCCTTTGCGATTAGGTCTGCGAGCATTAGCTGCAAGGAAGAAAAAACAGTTAAGTGAAGGTTGAAAACTTTAGCAACAAATGACAGAAAGTAGCAATGACAATAAAGAACAAACATGAAGCAGACGATGTATAGTTGTGTATTCTGACCCTAGGATTTCTCTGTGAAGATGGTCCACTTACGGCTGACTGCTGATCCTGCTGGAGCGGTCCCTTTTCAAAACCTCACCACACTTTTACATTTACCACTTCTTAGGAAGAGTACCGCTTTCAGAGAATTTACAACCAAATGCACTGTAGGGGAATCTTTCATTTAATTCAACTGAGGTAGCCATAATTGAGTGGAACAGAAACTGTGCATTCAGTACAATAATGAACATTTTATGAAACAACTTCTTGAAAAATAAATAAAGTGCAACATAAATAAAACACAACAAAACCTCTTGCTCAGAAACTCTAACGAACTTAATTAACTGTTATTGTAAGTCCAGAAAGTAGGGAATTTATCCATTAATAAAAAGCATAGACTATTTTTCATCTCCCTGTTTCTTTTCTTTCTTCTCTTTCTGTCTTCTCTCTACATGCTCAATGCAGATGATGCAGTGACAAATGCTCTTTCTTGGGTCGTAGAGGTTGTCGATGAGGATATCATAGGTGTCGTCTGAATCTGGATAAAAATCTGCAGGGGCGGTTGGAAGGCTGTTAGTGAGTGACACGTAGGTTTTTGAAGGAAAGAGATTTCCAAAAGGAATGTAAGCTTCAACCTTAAGATGCTGATAAGTTTCCTCAACATAAATCCAACTTAAAGATTCACACTGAGCAACTTTCAGATTTGCTTGGAAAACGACTATCAAGTTTAGGAGTGAAGCAAATACTCACGCACACAACCCTGTCCCCTGCAGCAACAATCAGCAGAGTGAAGCTTACCTTCAGAGCGCTCATCAAAGTCCTCGTCTCCTTCTTCTGAGGCCACCGAGTAATCAGACTGGTTATCTGACTGATCCTCCTGCCAATCTAAACAGAACATAGAAAAATGATGAGCAAGAAATTTAAAAAAAGAAAAGACTCATCACAAACTAAACAGACTTATTTAATTTAAGAAATTATGTCATTCTACCTTAAAGGTAGACTAAACACTACAAAATACAAATGAACACTTTTGGAACTATGTAAATATTTGACATGCACAATTTAACAATTTCATGCAAAGTTAATACCACATTTTTTATTTGTAGCTGCTTGTTTATTATCCTGTAGGAATAGAATCTAACATTAATGAATACAATCAGCTTGACTATAACAGAGATAAATACTTGCCAACTAGATGCAAAACCTTGCTCGACAATATCATGTGGCATTGATATGAACACAAAAATAATCTTTAAGTTTTATCTTTCAATTTAAACTAGCTATATTTTCCAACCTATGAGGGAACAGCAACTGAGGAATAAAGTCCAGACTAAGATCATCAATATTCTCCATTTAGAAATTAATTAATGTGTGAGAACCACTGTGAGGAAAATGAAGAAAGGTTTGTAAGAAATGTCTTTACTTTGTCCAGAGGACCTGACTGAAAATTGTTAGATTGTATACCTGGATTATTAAGCATGGACTTTGTTGGTCTTTACTTTGTGCTTCTAATTTTATTTTGTCAAAGCTGATCTATCCAGACCAGTCAAAAAAGTAAATGTTATTAATAAAAGGTGCTTAAATTTCAGTATGTGTGCATTAAATTATTTTAAAAGCAAAAGGATACATAAGAAAGGGTATAAAGTTAAGCTATGTTCACAGCTAAGCAAAAGTAGTCCAAATCCGATGTTTTTACAAAGAGGTGTGCGGAGCCATCCAAATACTGATACAGTATTGCTGATAACATCATACAGTTCTCTGCATGTCTTCAGCTACAGAAAAGTCCTGTTGTTTCATTTTTATTTTTATTCTATGTCCTAAATTAATGAGACCCCGGGGGGGGGGGGGCTTTCTGAGTGAAGTTTGCATGTTCTCTCCGTGCATGCATGTTTTTTTTCCGGGTATTCCAGTTTCCTCCCATAGATCAAAATCGTGCACGTTCGGCTGATTGGTAACTCTAAATTGTCCCTAGGTGTGAGTGAGAGAGTGAATGGTTGTCTCATTTGTCTCTATGTGGCCCTGTGATGGACTTGCAACCTGTCAAAGGTACCCCACCTCTTGCACAGTGACTGCTGGATATGGGCACCAGCGACCCCCGTGACCCAAAATGAAAGAAGCGGGTAAAAGATAATGGATGGATGGATACTTTCAGTACATCTGTCCCATTTCAGACGTGCTAATTTGCACTGGACTGGTCGGGAAGTGGAAAATCAAATGTAAGAACTGGACAAAACAAGTAGAGGCTAATGAAAAATCATTGGCTCCGATTCCACAACAACTTCAGAAATGATGCACACATGCCAGCATGTGTAGCATCTATTATTTGCTTTGTAAACAACGAGCTGCATGTGACGTCACGTCTTCTTCTGTGTTTGGGGATCATGTAAAGACCATAGACTGTTCACACTGGAGTGTGAGCACTAAGACCTGTAGTGTGAGCCTAGTGTTACTTTTACTAAAGAGGATTGGGGCCACTGTGATTGTTTTCTCCATAATTTAAAATAAACAAATAAAAAATAAATCTAATCTTCTTCCATATTTTCTTCAACAAAATTAACATGTTAAATTGTGCTGTTTTTAATTAAATATTAGTTGTGCACACATTTATAGTGTGCATAGAAAAACGTAGTAAACACAGAAAGGCCTAAGGGTTAATTATTGGCAATAATTAAATTATTATTTTTACATGATTGAATATGTTTGGAGAACTTTAACTACCAACAAAAATCAGTCAATCTTGGTCTGTTTTTTGTCCCCCAGAGCAGTGTTTTTCAACCTTTTTTTGAGCCAAGGCAGTGTTTTCATTGAAAAAATCCCGAGGCACACCACCAACCAAAATTGTAAACAAAGATAGCTCATAGGAGGGACCGCCTCTGGACACGCCTACTGAATTGATTGACAGGTCAGGTGTGGGGGGGGGAAGGCGAGAGAGCCGGTGTTCTGTGCTTCTGCTGCAGCGGTGTTCTGTGTTTATATGTTAATAAAAAGTTCTAAAAAATAAACTAAAAACAGGGAGCACTGGTCCTGCAACCCACACATCAGACAGGAAATCTGCAGAACCTCGTGCAGCCACGTTGGACCAGAGTTTAATTCGCTCGTGACAAATTAATTCATTTCCTCATCATTTCAGTCATGGAGTCAGCGGAGGAGGAAGCAATCACTGCCTTTTGGCAAAAAAACTAAAGAAAAGGCCAGATCAGGGATGAAGAAGGGGAACTTAATATATTTGTGTCGCATAAAAAACACCCACCTGCCCGGCGCCGGGCAGTTTATTGTGCGACAACGCGCTTGCGTTCGTAAAAATTGAGCTTTGCGCATACATGCCCTGCGGGGATACGCATGTGCCTCTGCGTACGAACGGCGTAGAGCGGCGTACGGCCGAAAGCAGATAATTACCAGTAATTCGTTTTCAAAAAATCTTTTTAGACCAGTTAAGTGAAATTGGATAATTTCCACGGCACACCTGACGATCACTCGCAGCACACTAACAGTGGTTGAAAAACACTGCCCCAGAGAACTGTAGCTCATGTTTAACTTAGCAACAAACAAGGGTTCTAGTAAACTGCAGCTAACATATTTTAATAGCAAATACAAAGTTACATTAAAACAACATGCATGATGCTTTTGACACATAACAACAACACACAAACACAAGACAGCACAGCACACACGCACAAGAAGAGGTTGTTTTATATATTGTTCTGTACCCTGTCTTATACCTCGGTCCTCCTGGGAGCCATCATTGTAATTAACTGGCTTTCTAGTTCTTTTGCCTTTGCCCAAATTTCGGGCGAGGTCTTCTTGTTGCTGCTCATAATGATGCCGAAGCAGCTTCTCCCAGTAGTCTGGGTCAACGCTTTCCTCCTGCTTGATCACCTCTCTTTCCACCTCCTCCTCCTTTAAAAAAATGCATCACATGTGAAGACATGTTAGAAATAACCAAAAACTTGATTTTTTTTAATTACTGGTAAAAATGTATGCAAAAATGTTTTTGTACCTCATCCTCCTCATCTTTGACCACATACTGGGCCACTTTAAAGGAGCTGAGGTATTCGTTCATACTCTGGAGCTCAGTGTCGTCTGTGGCATCCTGGTTCCTATCAAGCAAGCGATCAATTGCGTGATCATCGTAGTGGATCACACTGCTGTCATCCTCTTTGTTGTCACCTGAGGGCACAATTCAGAAAAAGGAGAGAAAATAGGTGGAAAGAAAATGGCACCGTAAAATATTTCACCTGAGAAATCCAACTCTCAGGACGGATGTCAAATTATTAAACAAAAGGCATTTGTCACCTTCTCCTAATTCATCCTTGAACAGTTCTTCAGTTCCAAACTTGAGGATGTCGTCAAGTTCCTGCTTCGACATGGATCCAGTCTTCGAGCCAAGGCCAGGTCGCACTACAAGGTGAGTGAGCATCATCTTCTTCTTTGCTACCTGATTATGAAAAGTAGATTAAACACAAGCAAACAGTCAGCAGGTGATCGTGAAATCCTGACATAACCAATACAATAAGACTAATTATTGCTGATTTTCACAGACCTGTGTGATCCTCTCCTCGACAGAAGCTTTGGTAACAAAGCGATAGATCATCACTTTCCTGTTCTGGCCAATACGATGAGCTCTGCTGAACGCCTGCAAAGGACATTAGAATAATCAACCAGGATTCAAATAAACAAAGAGACATATTTGAAAGGTGGTTTGCTTACCTGGATGTCATTGTGAGGGTTCCAGTCAGAGTCGTAGATAATAACTGTGTCAGCAGAAGCAAGATTAATTCCCAAACCACCAGCTCTGGTAGAGAGGAGGAAAGCAAACTGCTGAGCACCAGGAGCTGTTGGGATGAAGAGCAGATTTCAAATTAGGAAAATAATAATAATAGCAACTAGATTCTCCTGAGAGACAAAGATAGATGTGCGAACACACATCTCACCGTTAAAGCGATCAATGGCCTCCTGCCTCATGTTGCCAGTGACTCCTCCATCAATCCTCTCATATTTGTATCCCTCGTTCTCCAAAAAGTCCTCTAGAAGGTCGAGCATTTTGGTCATTTGGGAGAAAACCAGAACCCTGTGGCCTCCCTCCTTCAACCTCTTCATCATTTTCTGGAGCAGCATCAGCTTCCCTGAAGCTTTGGTCAGGGCAGCGCCCTCGTACATGCCATTTGGAAGTTTTGCAGCCTCCTAAAATTAGAATTAATCATGAAAGTAAGACTATACATACTTCAAGAAGTGATTATAATTCAATGATGCAACGTTTTACTTTGTACTTACTGTAGCAGCTGTTGGAAAGAGGTATGGGTGATTACAGCACTTTTTAAGGTCCATCACAACGTTTAGCAGCGACACTTGGTTTCCACCTCCTCGGATGTTTAGGGCTTCAAAGTTACGAGTTAAAATAAATTTGTAGTATTTTCTGGATCATAAAAAAGATTAATATGGGAAACCAAAGTAAGTAAGATAAAGAGAAACTTGAGTTTGTGATCTGAATTTACACGTTTAAAATTTGATGACAACACAAATGATGTGATGGTGGGATGATTTTGAAGCCTCTTACTTTTGCATGGGGCTCAGCTCCACTCGAACAATGAGTTCTGTTTTAGAAGGCATGTGTTTGAACACATCAGCCTTCAGCCTCCTGAGCATGTGTGGTCCCAACATGTCATGGAGTTTCTTGATTTGGTCCTCTTTGGCAATGTCTGCGAACTCCTCCAGAAACCCTTCGAGGTTACTGCAAAGAAATAATTAATATTATAAAACTCCCAGTGGTACCCAGTGGGTGTCATTGTTTCTTCTAAAAAAACAGCCATAACCGTTCTGTGAACTGAAAAATAATTTGTTTAAAAATGGAGCTACTAACTGGAATCTCTCCGGGGTCAAGAAGTTCAGCAAGTGGAAAAGCTCCTCCAAGTTGTTTTGAAGAGGCGTTCCAGTCAGTAGAAGTTTGTGTTGCAGTGAATAGTTGTTTAACACTCTGAAGAACTAATAATGGACAAAGATTGAGAAAAGTAATTCTGTAAAAAATACCATCTTTAACACAACACAAAAGTATCAATAAGCCTTTTAAAGTATGCCCTTACCTTTGACTGGTTGTTCTTGAGTCTGTGTGCCTCGTCAACAACCAGACAAGCCCATTCGATGGAGCCCAGCACAGCCTGATCAATGGTAATCAACTCATAGGATGTCAACAGAACGTGGAACTTGATTGTTGAGTCTTTCTGCAAAGCACAAAGATGCAGGATTTAAGTTACACTTTCAAGCAAGAAAAGAATTAGAAACATCACTAGAACAGCTACAAGGAACTGATTCGGCTGTTAATGAAAAAGCTAAATTAAAACTGATGTTTTCTATTGGCTTTGGTATTTTTTGCTTCCTACCTTCATCTTAGAGGCCTTTTTCCCTCCTCTGATGGCATTTCCCTCAAAGGAGAACTCATTTTCTCTGATTACAGCCCTGCTGTCTTTGTCCCCAACATACGTAACCACGTATATGTCAGGGGCCCACATCTCAAACTCTCTCTCCCAATTAATGATGGTGGAGAGGGGAGCACTGACCAGGAACGGACCTTTGGAGTGACCCTGTGAAAGCAGAAATAACATTAGCACAAACAGCAAATTCCTTAAATATTTACTATTTCAAATATCAGAAGACACACATAAAAACTGTGTTTGAAATCCTAACTTCTAATGCTGACTGACAGAGGAGGTACGGTAAGTAGAATATGCCCAAAAAATGTTAACATTTAAAAATGTATAGTTAAAGTAGTTCAAATCTTTTGAAATGTGGTTTGTTCGAAGGTTATGGACGTTTAATGCCTTTTTGGTTGATAGGTCTCAGAATGGTCTCAGTTTGGGGAAACAGAAAATACGATTTACTAGCTAATGGCTAATCTGAGCAAAGCCTGCACTAAAGCCTGCACTAAAGCAAATCAACAAAACATCTGCAACAGGTAAGCTAATGATGTCTCCACAGAATCCAATTTACAAAACTTTGAAAAGTTATTTCACAATAAAATATATGTTTAACCTTGTGAGTTTTTAAACAGTGTCATTTGGGTTTCTCACCTCCTTATACAACGAGTACAGGAAGACGGCCGTCTGAACAGTCTTGCCTAAACCCATCTCATCAGCTAGGATCGTGTCAGTGGCCTGAGCCCAAGAAAACCTCAACCAGTTCAGCCCCTCCAGCTGGTAGGGATGCAGGGTGCCTCCTGTACTGTCCACGTAGTCAGGCTGTCGATCAAACTTTATAGTGGGCTGGCAAGAAGAAAATAACAATATAAAAAGGAAATTCAACTCATAATACTTTTAATCAATGAACAAGTTTTCATATAAGTAATTATTGTTTAAATAACTGGACAGGTATAGTTTTTTTATTCAAATACAAAAAGAAAACACTTACATCTACAACTGGATTAGCAGGTGGCCGCTCCGCCTTTTTCACTTTAACGGGTTTTTTAAGCTTCTTGCCAGGTCTCCCCTCTTCACCCATCATCAGCTCTCTAATGAAGAAAAACAAGACACAAAATTGAGAAAAACAATCTTACTTAAACTAATAATTTAAGCCAACAACAAACATAACATCTCCTGAACCACTGCATACCTGTGATTCCAGTATATCTGTTTGTATGTATCATATTCAGGAATGTCAATGTCTTCACTTTCCCAGGTTGACTGGTCATACGGTAGATCTCGCCATTTGATTAGGTAATGAACGTTGTTCTTCTTATCAACACTAAAACAAAAGACAAAAATGGCAAAGAATAATGAAACAGAATGTGTTACATCTTTATACTATTACCGGTATGTGCATTTGTAGTACCGGTATTTAATTTAATAAAAGTGACTACCAGCATATGAAATCCTGAATCAGATATGTCTCCCACCTGTGGTTAAGCACGCGGTGGATCATCAACCACTCAAACTTAATTCCGAAGCGGCAAAACTCGTCTTCCATGTGGGCAAAAAGAGGATCTTTGTTCTTCCTCTTGGTGCTCTTATCATCATCACCCTCACCTCCAAAGTCTACAGGTGGCGGTTCATCCATGTCGGTCTTCCTCTGATAGTTTCGAAACATCACCTGGCAGTTCAGCTCCAACTGGGGAAAAGGAATAAAAGAGTGCACAGTGAACGGTTTGTTTGCTAAAACTATAAGAGACAAAGCTTCTCACACTTAAAGAGTCACAGAAATAAATAAATTAATTAATCTGCAGGTGTAAACACATTTTTACAAAGGCTTTGTACCTGTAACTCCTGCACCCAGGAGCAATGCCAGTAGGACATATTGCACCATTTGACAAAGAACTCCCTCTCCCTGCGGCCCACCATAGGAGGGGGATCAGGAGCTTCAGCAGGCAGGTCAGCAGGACGAGGGACAGGCATGGGGGGTGGAGGATCCCCCCAACGCCATGTCAAAACCTTCTGCACTTTTCCTTTCATTGGTAGACACTGTTGAAACAACAAAATACAGGTAGTTTGATGCTTAAGGCTTAGAAAAGCAAATGTGCTGCTGTTGGAAAAATGTTCTGTCAAATTGCAAACTGTATGATCACCACAGTTTATTTAAAATATAAAGAAATTTATACAAATCTGGAGTCAGGAAAAAGGCTTCCTCCAGCACAAGGTGAAATTTGCAATCTAGACGCAAACCCATTTGAGCATGCGCAGATGTGCCAGTGCACAGTACTCACCCTGCAGCGGGGGCAGATCCACTCTCCGTTGGGGATCTCTGGGAAAGGTGGGTTAAGGCAGTGGATGTGGTAGGAGGAGGGGCAAGTGTCACAGCAGAGCAGCTCTCCACCATCCTTACATACACGGCAAAACTCGATGTGGTGGTCGTCTTCCTCCTCCATTCCCTCATCTCTCCTGTCATCGTCGTCCTCTCCCTCAGCCTCAGACAGTTCATCCCTGGCCTCCCACTGGATCCCCTCCTTCTCCTGGTGCCAGAATCACAGACAGATGGAGTGGATGGTGTGAGTGTGTGTGTAAAGGAAGAGGAGAAGGGCGTGGGGGTGGACAGCCAGGGAAGGTATGCGGAACGGAACCCAAAAAAAAGGTAGAAGAAGTGGGTGGGGGTGGTCAGGCATGAAAGGAGTGGAGGGTGTGCAGTGTGCATTGGATATGTGTGCATGTTTGCAAGTTGAGTTAGAACAAAGGAGAAACAGAGAATAATGTGGGGGGATAAGACCAAAACATAAGCAAAAGGGGTGGGTTGTGTGGGCAGCAAAAAAATAAATAAACAAAGAACATAAAAGCTGGTTTAAATCAAACCTATAAAAGTCTGATTGATTTACTTTTACACTGAAATGTTAGACAGCTATGATGTACTCCTGCTGTTTCATACATCCTGAATCAGACCTACAGGTCTCACTGGTGTCTGAAGATTGAAACTCACACAGTGTGGACAGCTCCATTTGCCCTCAGGTGCTTTCTCCATATCTGGGTCCAAACAAACCATGTGATAAGCTCTAGGGCAAGTGTCACACAAAATGATCTCCCCCCCCTGCTGGCACACTTCGCAGTAGTCCTGGTGGTCTGTCTCATACCCATCACCATCTTCAGTCTCTACTAAAAAAGAGAAGGAGGACAAAAATGTAATTGATATACAGTATAAAGAAAAAGGACTTTTACTTTGCCTTACTTGATCTTGTTTAAAATGTAAAATTCTCCTATGTTAGACTGCAGACTGTGCTTATATCTCGTGAAAATTCACACAACAGACTAAACATTTTACTTTATTAATATGTTCTTTGCCAACCTTTCTTCTTCTTTTTGGCACCCTTGGACTTCTTCTTAAGACGGCTGCTGCGGTTGGAGCTATCAGACACCGAGAAACTCCCGTCATCAAAGTCGCTGTCAACGTCAGGTTCATCTTCATCACTCTAATTAAAAAAACACACCAACTCGTTATTACTATATATCAATATGTAAATACAGTTGTAAAAAGCAAACAATATATGAGCATGCATAGTCGATTAACTAGTGGTTTTCAATAGGAGTCATGTCTTTGTGCGTTTGTCTGTTGTGTCTCGTCCCAGTGATGAACTGGTGACCTATACAGGAAGTACCCTGCTTCTCACCAAGTTGGGATAAGCTACAGGCCTCAAAACCCAATAAAATAATAATAATAATAATAAAAGAGGGAATTTAAAAAAAAGAAAGAATTATTATCTTACAGACGAGCGCTTTCTCTTGCTGTTGAGGCCTCCTAGTTTAATTTTGAGTGGAGCCACCTTCTTAGGTTTCTGTTTAGGAGGAGGCTTAGGTGCGGGCTTCGACCTTTTACGAGCATTTGGGCCTGAGGAGATACAGAATACAAACAAATAATAGATATAATGTTAATATTACATATAAACTCAAAACCTTGCATTTTAAAGTTACACAGATTTTTTTTCATTCATTCAACCTTTATTTATACAGGCTAGCCTCGTTGAGTCACGGGGACTCATTTACAAGAGGGACCTGTCTCACTCACACCAAACAACCATCCACTCTCACACTCACACCTAGGGTCAATTTAGAGTCACCAATCAGCCTAACATGCATGTTTTTTGGTCTGTGGGAGGAAACCGGAGTACCCGGAGGAAACCCACGCATGCACGGGGAGAACATGCAAACTCCACCCAGAAAGGCCCCGGACCGGGATTTGAACCGGCAACCTTCTCGCTGAGAGGCAGCAGCTCTACCAGTTGTGCCACCGTGCTGCCCTTAATTAAACAAAAGATTAAACAAAAACAAAAAATTCTCATTTTTCTTGCTGCTCTTCCATCTTTACCTTTTCCCTCTTTGGTTTTGGCCTTGCGTAGTGGAGGTGCTGGAGCTGCTGGAGGTGCAGCAGGTGTAGGAGCAGGTGTAGGAGCAGGAGCAGGAGAAGAAGCAGGAGCAGCAGCAGGGGTAGATACAGGGGATGCGGTAGGACCAGTCTCTGCTCCTCCGTCGTTCCCTGAAACGACCATGCTCTCCACAACTGCAGCCACATTGGCAGCCGCCAGGGCTGCATTAGCAGTGGCACAACCCTTCATGAGCACAGAGCACAACAAACTTTTATTCTCTTTAACTCAAAAGTACAAAGTATTACGAAATATAAAAGTTCTTTGTAACCGAGTTGCAATACCTTGAGTGGGTTATTTGTGCTGAATTCTCGCCACTTTGCCATCATTAAAGTCATCATCTTGGACACAGGAATTTTAGGGTTCTTTGCTGCGATTAAAGGCCTAAGTACACACAGAGGACAAGATATATTATTGACTTTTAAAATGTTTTATATACACTTGCATATTTAGTGAAAAAGTAGAAGAAGAAAAAGATTATATCTAGACCCTTTGGAAAATGGGTTTTCCCACCTGACAAACTGGCTGAAAGCCTTGTAGTTTGTGAGGGAGCTGTAGTCTTCCTGTGTAAAGACGTGGTCAATGTCTTTCATGCCCCAGGCTTCCAGCAGCTGGGTGGAGCTTTTAGGCTGCAGACGGAAAGGAGATTAAAGGAATAACCGGAGCGAAGTTAGTCACGCACAAACCACAATACTTCTTACGTGAATTTAAATTAAACTTTACCTGGCAATCATCAATATCGTCGTCATCATTGTCTGGTTCTGGATCTTTACGTTTGCTCTTTGAGCCTCCTTTCTCGCCTCCTGCCCCACCTCCTTTCTTTTTGTCTTTAGCTGAGCTGGAACGTTTTTTCTTTTTTCTGCCAGGGGCATAATCACTTCCTTCACTCTCTGACCGCATACCCACCTCATCCAAATCCCTCTCTGCCACCTCCATTTCAATCAGGTGCTCTGGGGAGCTGACTGGCAATTCCTGCAACATAAAGAACCAATTTACTAATTGAATAAAGATGTGGCTCTTTACATGCTTTTTAAAATTAGTAATCAAGAAGACATATTTTGGTCTTGTCATTTGTAGAAGTAATGTTACTGTATAGGTTGGCACAGTGGTTCAGTTGGTAGAGCTGTTGCCTCTCAGCGAGAAGGTCGCCGGTTCGAAATTCACCCGGGGGGCTTTCTGGGTGGAGTTTGCATGTTCTCTGTCCATGCGTGGGTTTTCTCCGGGTACTCCGGTTTCCTCCCACAAACCAAAAACATGCATGTTAGGCTGATTGGTAACTCTAAATTGTTCCTAGGTGTAGGTGAGAGAGTGAATGGTTGTTTGTCTCATTTGTCTCTATGTGTCCCCGTGATGGACTTGTGACCTGTCCATAGTGGGTGCCCCCCACCTCTCACACAGTGACTGCTGGATATGGGCACCAGTAGGCCTGTCGCAATAAACAATAAACAATAAATCAATTAATCGCATGATAAATGAAAATTATCGACCTCATTTTCATTTATCGGCTTTATCGTTTCTTCGTGTCTCTTTCTACTGAAGACACTGGATGACAAAAAGCTCAACTCCGGTGCTCTTCACTGACCCCCTCCCTTTCTCTTTTTTCTTTAAAATCTGGTTTAACCACCCAAAATCGCATTTTTGGATCGTTATAAGCAGCCGAGCTGAGAAGCTAAGCTACGAGCTAAGCTACGAGCTAAGCTAACAGGCCGACCTCAGGGAAACCTCTGTCTTGTCAAAGCTCCAAAACTCACAGATGAAACCTGTGCCTTTGTGTAAAAAGTTGTTTTTCTCTGCAAAAAGAAGCTGAGAACTTGTTTACTGATTTTTAATCAAATGCGTTGTGTGATAAATGCTATGCTAAAGAGCTCAAACAACACACAGAGTCCGTCATTTTGAGAACTGAAGAGAGACAGCTCATGTCACGTCAAAGGGCCTCCCTCCCATTTTTTTAGACACGCTGCTCGCTCCCTCACTATCCATCCTTTGATTCAAACCGTCTTATACTGCAATCCAGTGGTCAAAAAAGGTACTACACGTAAAAATAAATCAACATTTCTTCATAAATTTGACAATAATTACTAATTATTGTCAAATTTCAAACAATATTATCTAGGGACGCACATTATTGGCCTGGTATCGGCCGATAATATATTAACGTTAATTTTCAATATCGGACATTCCATTAAAATAACATGCCGATATAAAAGGTGCTGTTTTTGCTGCAGCTGCAGCACTACATGATGATGTTGCAGCACAACATGATGACATTGCAGTGGCAGCACAACGCGATGACGTCACCCGATCTCACGGCAGAGAGGAATATTCAAAATGTCGGTGGTGTGGAAGTTTTATTTTTTATTGGTGAGGATGTCGGATTCCGAAGATTTGTGGACTACGTTGAGCCTCACTATATTGTCCGCAGTCTGAGATATTTTTCCGACGTAACGTTGCCCGAGTTACAACCGTCATTTCTGACGACGTTGAGAAGCCAATAGCTGATAGCACGACTTGTTGAGTGAGTTTTGCCACAGACATTTGGACGTCGTGTTAGTCCCGTTAGCATGATTACTCTTACGGCACAATGGATAGACAAAAACATTGATCTTAAAAAGGCTGTCCTTCATGCACAGGATCCCACACTGCAGCTTAAAACCTGGAACAAGCCTCCACAAGTGAGACAGCATCGCAGGTGACTAATGTTAATAACATTTAACGCTTTTCATTTAATATAGGCCTACAGTAAGTTAAAGTACTATGCATATCATATGGCTGTTACTGAATATGTCACCAGCTCTTACAGCTGTTGCACAATTTTTGTAGCAAATAAGCCTAAATAAGAGGGCTATGTTCAGACGAAGGAACGTATATAAAATATCGATATCGGTTATCGGTCAAATAAGTTTTAACATATCGGCATATCGGATATCGGCCAAAAGTCCAATATCGTGCATCTCTAATATTATCCTTTATCGCAAGAATTTCTGAGAGAATTAAGCCCTGTTTACATGGATACTGTGGGGGGAAACGGAGGTTTTGGGTATGTTAATTAGATGAAAAGTTTTACGTTTATACGGGCAAATTCAAGTGTTTACACGATCTGCTCGAATCTCCCCCTCCCTCATGGCCCCCCCCTCCTCCCCTCATGAATTCACTGTAGTTACCATGCCGGGCCATTAGATGGCGCTGTGAATTTTTGAAACTTCACCTATTGCGCATGCGTGCTGCGTCAGTCTGTTTTCCTCTCTGGCTAAAAGTTCAGCTAACTACAAGTTGTCAACAAGTTAACAACAAGTTAAAGCTGGAATTTGGAGAAGAGTCAACAGATTTGACACCAAGCAGGACCCGCTTCATCTAACAAGCTGCACACCAGTTGCTGACTGGACCTGAACCGAGTGACAATGTCGGACTTTAGTCAAAGTCAACTTTATTGTCAGAACTGCAATATGTACAGGACATACACAGGATTGAAATTGCGTTTCTCTCAGTCCCTCGGTGCAACAGTAACCATTTAAACACTAAAACACTAAAACATTTAATAAACATAATAATAATAATAATAATAATGTGTTTGTCTGTCATCTGTGTATGTTTCCCATACACAGACGAAATTCGTCTCTGCATTTAACCCAACCACCCCAGGTGGTGCAGTGAGCAGCCAGAGGGCGCTCGGGGAGCTGGAGAATTAGGTGTGCACTCATAGACACCCCAAGGTGTGTAGTGGCCGGGACGCGAACCCGCGTCCTTCGGGTCCCAAGTCAAACGCCCTAACCACTACACCATCTTGGCTCCTCTAAATAAGCATAAAATAGTAAAAGTGTTAGTGTTAATAGTAAAAGTGTTAGTCCGTGAGAATCAGCTGATTTACAGCAGCGCTACAACAAGGTATATAATGTTCTTAATCATTTTTCCTTGTGTTAACTTCGATCACAGAACAACCAACTGAGGTTTTATTTTTATTTTTTTCCTGCGAGGTCGAAGCTGTCGTTCCACGAAGCGGACCGGTGCCGGTTCGGATGTGGGTCCAGTGTCCACCAGGATGAAAACAGCAAGAGTCCAGTTCATAACAGTTCGGTTAACGTGTTTTTAAAAGTGTTCAATTTAATTCTCAGTGTTTGTGATGTACAGTTTGTGGTGTTGAATAAATAAATTAATTAAAAATCAACCTGGTGTCTTCATTTTCAACAACATGCAGCATGTTAGGCATGACGTAATGAGTCCAGATAGATTAATTTAGCTAAGATAAATTTATATATCTCCGACGCTAACATAAATACTGTTTATTATTGTTAAACTGTTATTAAATAGCACATTTTAGTATGTTATAGTGCAGCGTTTTTAGTATGTTATAGTGCAGCGTGACACGTGAAATGTCCGCCTGCCTCGTTCAATAAGCAGCGACATAAGAACTGGATCCAGGCAGCTGTGTCTCTTCCAACACGGATAAAGGTAATTCAGTGTAGATTAATTAAATATGACACTCAAAATATATTCCATCAGTTGTAGTTCAGAAAGTGGTGCTGTCCAGTCCACCGCCATTGTTAGAAATGCCGGCTGTTCGCGCGTGCATGCGGCGCGCATGTGTTTAAATAAAAGCTCAGCGGGAGATGTTTACATTATCAGCGGGGGGTCAGCGAAAAAGATCCACCCTGAGAGGTGGATCAGAAAAGCATCGGATTCAAATAGGGGGGCTAGTGAACTCGTGTAAACGAGGAGCACAACCGCAGAGAGAAAGGAGCGGTTCCACTCAAAATACGCGCCGTGTAAAAGGGGCCTTAGGGCCAGTTTACACGGCGCATATTTTGAGTGTAACCGCTACTTTCTCTTTGCGACTTTGCTTATCGCCTACACGACGCTGCTGGCCCCCCTCGATGACACCGATACTTTTCTGACCCTGCTCTCAAGGTGGAAGTTTTTCGCTGACCCCCCGCTGATAATGTAAACATCTCCCGTGGAGCTTTTGTTATCAACCACATGCGCGCAGCCCGCACGCGCGGACAGTGACATTTCACGTGTCACGTTGCAAAATATAACAGTTTAACAATAATAAACAGTATTTATGTTGGCGTGGGAGATGTAAATTTATCTGAACTACAGTATCTATCTGGACTCGTTACATTTTTTAAACAGTGCGTAACGTGCTGTGAAAATGAAGACACAGGTTTATTTTTTATTTATTTATTTATTCAGCACCAAAGTTTAAACACAAACACTGAGAATTAAACTGAACACACTATTAAAACACGTGAACCGAACTGTAACTACGTTAATGAACTGGACTCTTGCTGTGTGTTCATCTGGACCCATCAGAACCGCCAAACCGTCTGCCTGTCAACGACAGCTTCTCCACCTGGCAGAAATAAATAAATAAAAACTCAGTTGTTGTGTGATCAAAGTAAACACAAGCACACATTATATTAAGAATGTTGATTTACCTGCTGTAAGTCAGCTGTTTATCACGGCGTAAAGTCCGGTTCTGGTCCACAGTCCACTGAGCGGTTCTGGTCCACAGTCCACTCAGCGGTTCTGGTCCACAGGCTCAGTGCAGCTTGTTAGATGAAGCGGGTCCCACTGACTCAAATCTGTTGACTCTTATCCAAATTCCAGCTTTAACTTGTTGTTAACTTGTTGACAACAACTTGTAGTTAGCTGATTTTAGCCAGAGAGGAAAACAGACGAGGCAGCTGCTCTGTTTACCTCAGGCAGCGCATGCGCAGTAGTGAAGGTTCCAAAAATCACAGCGCCATCTAAAGGCCCAGCATGGTAACTACAGTGAAATCATGAGGACGGGGGGTGGAGGGGGAGAGAGTCGTATCCACAGAATTCGACAGTGTCAACGCAAAACTTTTCACCTAATTAACATACCCAAAAGTTGCGTTTCCCCCACACAGTGTCCGTGTAAACAGGGCCTTAATCGCCCAGCAAAATTTGTTATTGTGACAGGCCTAAGCAACACTGACCCCTGTGACCCGAAAAGGAAGAAGCGAATAAAGATAATGGATGATTGGATGTTACTGTATAAGGCTGGTTACTTGCAATAACAGCACTGTACGTACTATTTGCATTAAAGCTTCAGTATGTAGCTTTTTTTATGAACATATTTCTTCACTCTGTCACTACCTCCTGACAGACTGATGTTAGCCAGGTAATCTCTGAAAAAAAATTAAAAAAAATATTGTCCCCTTGCTTCTCCAGGTGGTAAATAAGCATTTCTAAAAAGAAAAGGTGACCCGCCATTTTCCAGCCAATAAAAACAGAGTTTGTAACCAGCCAATAAAAACAGAGCTTGAATTTGAATCAGCCAATAAAAACAGAGCTTGAATTTGAAATTCAACAGACCACAAGGGGGCAGAGCCACATATGGCTCTGAGGGGGAGGGATCAGAATGCTTTGCCTGTTGAAAATATTTCTAAGTGCTGCAGTTCTACAGAAACTGCATACTGAACCTTTAAAGTATCGCACAGCCCTCTGTGAATATTGTAGTAAGTGGCCATCAGATCACTAACGATTGTTATGTCACTAATGGTCGTTAGGGCCCTAACGATCAGTTGTTATGCTGATGGTCCCCACTTTAAGCCCCCAGTATAGCTCTGCGTATGTCCGTACACAGAGGTACACACGCACTACGCAGATGTACAAGCGTACCCCCGCAGGGCACATACGCGCAAAGCTCAAATTTTACGACTGCGTACGCAAACGTGGTGTCGCACAATAAACTGCCCAGCGCCAGATTGTTTTGTATGCGATACCAATGTATTAAATTCCCCCTTCTTCATCCTTGATCTGGCCTTTTCTTTTGTTTTTTTGCCAAAAGGCAAGTGATCGCTTCCTCCTCCGTTGACGCCATGACTGAAATGATGAGAAATGAACGAATTTGTCACAAGCAAATTAAACTCAGGTCCAGCGTGGCTGCGGGAGGTTCTGGCGATTTCCTGGTGGCTGGTCTGATGTGTGGGCTGCAGGACCAGCGCTCCCTGTTTTTTTTATTTTTATATAGAACTTTTTATTAACATATAAACACAGAACACAGCTGCAGCTGCCAGCTCTCACCTTTTTTTTCTCCCGACCTTTCAATCAATTCAGTAGGCGTGTCAGCAAATGACCAATCAGCTACCTCAATTTGTCCCGTAGGTAAACGATCCTTGTCTGGAGCTGTGCTGCAGCTGCTCAAATGACATCAAGAATTTGGTGCGAAAACGCGAGAACGTATGCTGGGGTATAGGGCTGAACTCTCTGCGTACAGTACGTGCATACGGACACGCATACGGACGTAAGCAGAGCTATACTGTACTGGGTGGGGGCTTTAGCATGTGAACAACTAATTCTGGCTATCACCAGCAAACTGGTTGATCCACTATGAGAAGGTGCTATTTATAGGGGCCAAGATGGTGTAGGAAGGGTAGCCGACTTGGGAACAGAAGGTTGCAGGTTCAACTCTCAGGTGGTGTCCTACAGCAAGACTCCCAATCACTAATTGCTTCCCGGACACTTACATAGCTGCCCACTGCTCCACCTGGGTGTAATGTGTCTCATTTGTGATGGGTTAAATGCAGAGAACTACAGACAATACATAGCACAAAAAACCAACAAACATACACATGGTAAATGGAGCTTATTTATATAGCGCTTTCCAGCCCACTATGAGGGGCCCCAAAGCGCTTTACAATACCAACCATCCACCCATTCATACACCGGTAGTGGTAGACTGCCATGCAAGGCGCCATCCAGTCCTACCGGGAGCAACTCGGGGTTAAGTGTCTTGCCCAGGGACACAACGACACATGGTGTGGAGAACCGGGATTCGAACCTCAAACCTTCTGATCGGGGGACGACTGCCATTACCACTACGCCACCACGGCCGCCCCACAAAGCCCACCCAGAAAGGCCTCCTGCTGGGATTTGATCCGACAACCTTCTCGGTGAGAGGCAAAAACTCTCACCAGCTGAGCCACTTTGCCACCCCAAAACATTAGTTGTCACACTTCTCAATCCCAAGCAGGTCTTTCATGTACAAAGTACATTACCATGAAAAAGTTGTCAGCAAATTGTAACTACAGTACTATTGTTTTAAGGACACAAGTTCATCAATATGAGAAACAAAATGTACTGATTTTTTTTTTTCTTACAATTTTTATTTATTTATTTGACATATGGTGATTTTCTCGTGTTTGATGCAAAAGCATTTTCGGAGGCGATAAACTTTTGACAGTGCAGAGAGCTCACCTCTCGGATGGGTCTCTGCCGTTTGCTGCTCCTGCTCTCTCTGCCGCTCTTCTTGGCTTTCTTCTTCTTCTTCGACTTGGGTACCTCGTCTACGTCAGAGACAGCATCCTCCGGCTCGTCCTCGTCTGTCGGGACACACGGCTGGGTTTAGAGACTACACACGCACAGAAAACACCGGCGCTGCTGCAGGCCGGAAGAGAGAGAAAAAAAAAAAAAAGGAGTCCGCGCGACTGGCAACTGTCCGAGCACGCGCGCACACAACCGTTACCATAAAATGCCACAACAACAGCGCAGGTTGAAACTTGTCTTCGAAACTTTTGACAGTTCACGCCCACAGCCGAGCGACGAGACGCTGGTGGGCTGGGTTTGAAACAACAATAATAACAATAAAGTAGTCAAACTCTCAACACTTGCCCTCCGAGTTAGCTAACTACTACTGTACTGCCATGACGAGTGACGAGCCGACCGCTCGCAGCTAGCTTCAGCTAGCCGTTAGCATCGCGCTGAAGGCGAGCTCAACTTACCGAGATGGACCTTCTTCTTCTTCGGTCGGGTGGAGGAGGAGGGGTGCTGCTTACCGGGGATAAGTGAGTGCTCCTCGGCGGCTCCGAAGTCTTCCCTCTCATCCTCGCTGCAAGACATTTTCCCCTCCGCGTTTCAATTTGATGTCTTGCTGGTCGAATTAATCCCTCGTAAACCTTGCTCCTCGGTCAGCGAGGGAGGAGGGAAAATGACGTGGGACTGGATAATGGACC